>PISW01010246.1:0-51634 GCA_004023785.1 Mungos mungo | reverse complement strand
TCAAAACCACACTGAGATACCACCTCACGCTGGTCAGAGTGGCTAAAATGAACAAATCAAGAGACTATAGATGCTGGTGAGGGTGTGGAGAGACGGGCACCCTCCTACCCTGTTGGTGGGAATGTAAACTGGAGCAGCCACTCTGGAAAACAGTGTGGAGGTTCCTCAAAAAACTATCCATAGAACTCCCCTGTGACCCAGCAATAGCACTGCCAGGGATTTACCCAAGGGATACAGAAGTGCTGATGCATAGGAACACATGTACCCCAATGTTCATAGTGGCACTTTCTACAATAGCGAAAACATGGAAAGAGCCTAAATGTCCATCACCTGATGAGTGGATCAAGAAGATGTGGCATATACATATATGTGTGTATATATATATATATATATATATATATATATACACACACACACACACACACACACACACACACACACACACAATGGAGTATTACGTGGCAATAAGAATGAAATCTGGCCATTTGTAGGAAAGTGGATGGACCTCGAGGGTGTCATGCCAAGCGAAATAAGTCAGGCGGAGAAGGACAGATACCATATGTTTGCACTCATAGGTCTAACAGGAGAACAGGAGAAACGTAATGGAGGACTAGGGGGAGGGGAAGAGGGAAAGAGAGTTGGGGAAAGAGAGGACACAAAACTTGAGAGACTATTGAATACTGAAAACGAATGGAGAGTTGAAGGGGAAGGAAGAGGGGGGAAAAGAGGTGATGGTAATGGAGGAGAGCACTTGTGGGGAAGAGCACTGGGTGTTGTATGGAAACCAATTTGTCAATAAACTATTAAAAAAAAAAAAAAGCTCCACTGGGGCACCTGAGTGGTTCAGTCAGTTGAGTCCGACTTCGGCTCAGGTCATGATCTCGAAGTTCGTGGGTTCGAGCCCCACATTGGGCTCTATGCTGACAGCTCAGAGCCTGGAGCCTGCTTCCAATTCTGTGTCTCCTTCTCTCTCTGCCCAACCTCCACTCACACTGTCTCTTTCTCAAAAATAAATTGACATTAAAAAAAATTTTAAGGGGTCTACAAAAGTTTGTTCCATGCCATGCTCCTAGAACAGTGCCTGACACATAAAGAAAGTTTAATACATATATCTTTGGTGGATGAACCACACAGGAAAAGTAAAACAGGTTGTTGGGAGAACATTTCCTCATCATGATCACAAGTCCTTGCGTCCACCTCTCTCCTACTTTCCTGTCTTTGTCATGCTGCTCCTCCAAAGTAGTCTTTTCTGTAACTTGCCACCTCCTCAGACATTTGGACTCAAGCAGATGCTGAAGTGAGCTGTGAAATCAGCTTCTTCTCACTCTCCATGATGCTAAGAAGAGGCTCTGGCTCATTATTGCCAATAACCCGGGGCCTTCCCTCTTCCGATGGGAACCCTCCCTCTCCTCATCTTCCTTCTCCTTCCTCAGAGAGGAGAAGCTTTTCTTCCCAGACACTAAACATGACCTTAGGCTTAGGGTCACAAATTCCAGTGCCCACAGAGATAAGCCCGGCAGGTAACGCCAACCATGACAGATGACAGGGAGTGGTGGGGACTGTGACAAACTGTGGAGCCAAGAGCCCTGTGTGGCCAAAATCATACTTTGAAAAAGTACCATCTGGATCCAAAACACTGAGACCAGGGGACCATCGGTTTATGGCATCTACCAGTAACTGGGAGCAGGCAAAAAAGACTTACCAACTTTTAACTCGACACACTGCATGAAGGGAAGGAAGAGGGGCGGGGAACATGCCCACTGCAAAACAGAACGTACATTAGTATCTTAAAATATCATCTGACTCTATCCACACCTGGCCCGGGTGGCAACTTGTCTTGGGCTAAACTACATAGAACTGCCATGGAGACACAATCCCTGGCCCCAACAAAGGCTGACTCTGACTATTGAGAGGGGAGAGTCTGGGTCAGAAGGATCAGTTTTCTGATGACTCCGTGAACAATTCTGAGTGGAACTAATCAGGCTTGCATTGTGTCACCCTTTATCACCCATAGTTCAGTGCCTTGAACTCTGACCACTCGCCTGTGACTGCCTCCCCACCTCCTCCCTTGGGTTTCCTGAAATGCATGCAAATGCACCGCACAGACAGAAAGAGGATGTAGGAGAGTACAGTTTAAGGGATAAGAAGTCTCAGACACATGCTCGAGCCTACAGAATGGGACTGGAAACAAAGAGAGATGTGAGAGGATGATGTCCCATGGAAGGAATTTCACTTTTCTTGCCTTCAAGGAATCTACAAGGTCTCAGGGAAGCACAGTACTAGGTAACTCTTAGCTCCTTAGCAAGGCAAATTCCTGGGGGGATTGAAAGATGGGGAGCATGCCCAGTATACTTCTAGTTACTGATGCCAAGGCAATGGGAAGGGAAATCAATTAATTTTTCCTATCAGGATTCCAACTGATGTTATCCCACAAAGCCTTGGGTCATATTTCCAAAGCCATGTTAGGTCAGGCCTGGATTACCCATCACATTAGTTAAGCTTATACTGCTTTCAGGGCAGAGAAATGGACTTTGACTGACTTAAACCAAAAGGGGGATTTTTGGGGAGCTCCTGGGGGCTTGAAATCAGAGGAAAACTGAAGAACAATAGCTGGGCAAGGGAAGGACTGGGGCTCCAGGAGTTCATGGTTGTGTTGCCATTGATTCAATCCATCATTTCAGCCTTCTCGGGCTCTCTGGCTCTTTGGGGGAAAGAAGATCTTATGCGTCCTGTGGGCTAGCTCAGGCTCCAAGCAGAGCGTTCCTGGTGCAGGTGATTTCTGGGGGGCGTGCCCTCAGCAGAGACGTGCAAGGCAGGGATAAAGCAGGAGCTAGTCTAGCCTCAGCCTGATTCTACGGAGGGATCTGGAGCATGAATGGCACTTCAGAGTCAGCCCACCTTGAAGCAATGGCGCTTGCCCCATATAGCCCCATATCCATTGGTTATTGGCTATGGGCGTGGTTTCTCAAGCATCTGGGAGCAAGGTAGTCAATAGTAGGGGGTAGCTGTGAGCTGATAGCAGCCAACATTCACAGTAGCTGCGGGATGGTGCATTGTAAGGGCTTCTGGGCAGATCACCAACTACATCCATGCGCGGCTTGGTTTAGGTGTCCACCCAAAAGTAATGAGCCATTGAGAGAGAGAGAGAGAGAGGTCAAAACCTGAGGTCTAGACACAGCACCAGGGGCTGTTTGCAGAGGTAAGTGAACAAAAGAGTGAAGGGCAGCTATGCCGTAGTGTCCAGCATATCTACTTGTGTCATGTCCACTGATTATGTCCTTCTGGACAGTGTGC
Source organism: Mungos mungo (assembly GCA_004023785.1). Lineage (NCBI taxonomy): Eukaryota > Metazoa > Chordata > Mammalia > Carnivora > Herpestidae > Mungos > Mungos mungo. The sequence continues at coordinate 48,340 of PISW01010246.1, read as the reverse complement.
AGGGCTGTGGCCAGCTGTGTTTCTTCTTCGGTGAGTAGAGGGCTTCCCAGGCACTTAACATATTCTTCCTTAATGGCTTTAGGCTTGGAGTCACAAATTCAAATGCAAACAGAGATAGGCCAGTCAAGTAGTATCACTTGTGATAGACATCAATTGTGATAAACAATAGGGAGTGTAGACAGTTTACCACAGTCCCTGACATTCTGTATTGTCTGCCACAATTGATATTATTGCCTGACCTCTTTCTGTTTGCGTTTGAAGGTGTGAGTCCAAGCCTAAACCCATTAAGGAGGGTTTATATTCGACCTGTATGTACCTAGAAGTGGAATCTGTAAATCATAGGGTATAAATCTTTTGAGCTTTAGTAGACATTGCCAGAGTTTCCCAAAATGGTTCTACCACTTGATACTGCTTTTGATAATGTAGGAAAGTTCTAATTGCCCCACCTCCTTTACCAGCACTTAGTACTGTGTTATCTCTTAGTGATTTTAATTTGCATTTGTCTGATGACTAATAAACACTATTTCATAGGTCTTTTTCTCATTGCTTTAGGGGAATGCTTTATATATTCTGTATGAGTCCTTTGTCAGATATATATTTAATAAACAATATATAGATCAGTATAGATAAAGATATACATATATATATATGTACATAGACACATACAGACTTGGAGAAGACATGTAATTTTTATATAAAATATATTTTTATGTATTATATAAAACTTTATATTTTATTTATTTTTTAATTTATTTTTTTAAATGTTTTATTTATTTTCGATACAGAGAGAGACAGAGCATGAGAGGGGGAGGGGTAGAGAGAGAAGGAGACACAGAACCGGAAGCAGGTTCCAGGCTCTGAGCTGTCAGCACAGAGCCTGATGCGGGGCTTGAACCCACGAACATGAGATCTGACCTGAGCCGAAGTTGGAGGCTTAACCGACTGAGCCACCCAGGCACCCCTATAATATATAATTACATATATAATTTACTTTGCATATATATAAAACCACTGTATTTTATATATAATATATATAAAAATAATATACTATATGTATATATAAAATCACTCTGTTCCTGGTTTGCTTTTTAAATATTTTCTAAAATAATTTTTTTAAGTTTATTTACTTATTTTGAGAGAGAGAGACAGAGAGAGAGAGAGAGAGGGAGAGCCAGAATCTCAAGCAGATTCTGCTTTCAGTGCAAAGCCTGACTTAGGACACAAACTCACAAACCATTAGATCAAGACCTGAGCTGAGCTCAAGACTTGGATGCTTAACTGATTGAGCAACTCAATTTTGATTAAAATTATCTGTCTGACTCAGTTGGTACAACTGATCTCAGGGTTGTAAGTTTGAGCTTCATGTTGGGTATAGAGATAACTTAAAAATAAAATCTTAAAACAAAACAAAACAAACATTTAAATTTAACTTAGTCCAATTTAGCAATTTTCTTCTTAATGTTTAGTATTTTATGTATCCTATTTAGGAAATCTTTGTCCATATCATGGTCATATAATCTTCTATTTTTTCCTAAAAGCTTTACTACTCTACTTTTCACATGCTGAAATACAATTCATCTGAAATTGATTTGTTGAATTATGAGTTAGGAGAGGAGTTTCTGCCCCCATCCCTGGCCATATTGATCATATTGTTACCCAATTACTTAGCACCACTTATGGAAAAGACCATTCTTTCCCAAATAGACCCCTGTTGTGCCATCTTTGTTATAATCAGACGATAAAACTTGTATGATTATATTTCTGGTCTGTGTCCTCTTTCATTGGTTTAGTCGTTTATACTTGTGCCAATATCACACTATCTTAATAACTCTAGTGCTATACTAAGCCTTAGGGTGACTGATAGTCCCAGTATACTCCACACGCACACCCTTTTCCATTTGAGATATAATTGACCTATAATTTTGTATTTAAGGTATACAACATAATGATTTGATATACACAAATTTCTGTGTTTTAAAACAGAAAGTATTGCATCTCAGAAAACCCCTCAATCCCTGACAAACTAGGACAGTTGGTTATCTCACTAGGTTGTGATATCAGGTGGCATAGATCCTCCTTTGCTTTTCTTCTTGAAAATCACCTCGGCTACTGTTCACCCTTTGCATTTCTTTAAATGTTTTAGAATCTGTTTGCCAATTTCCACCAAAAGAAGTCTTCTGGAATTTTCACTGAGACTGCATTAACTTATAGATAATTTCAGGAAATTGGCTGCACATCTTTCATTACATTTATTCCTACATATTTAATACCTTTTTGATGCTATTATAAATAGCACTATTTTATTTTTGTTGTTGCTATGTTCTGGTATAGAAGTAAAATGAAATTTTGTAAATTGACCCTCATCCAGTGACATAAGTGAATTCACTTATTAATTATAATAACTTACAGAATCTTTTGTATATTACATGTATACATTATTATTTCGCTTTCTTGTTCTACTGCACTGGCTGAAAACTTTAGTGCAATGTTGAATAAGAGTGGTGATGGGGTCACACAGGTATCTTTTAACTTGATCATTTGGAAGATGCTGTTCATCAACTTAAAAACTATTGTTCCAAGGGTAAGAATTTTATGTTTGGTGGCCAATGAATAGTTCTATGGCAGGTGGTTTAAATGTACCCCTCCTTTTGTACTGACATATAAGGGAAGTACCCCTAATTGAACCCCAATAAGATGATTTATTCTCACATTCACTCCATTTGGTTCTGAGGTTGGGATGAAAGCCCATGTTTCCTGACAAGTTTTCTGTGAGCACATCTGTTGGTTTTTGTCTGCCTGGAATCCCTTCCCCTTTCTTACTTCCTCTTTATTTCTCCATTCCAAACGTGTGATTCCAGAAAGATGTCTAATCGTGTTACTCTATGGGCCTTACATGAGGCCCAATCAGTTTATTTCTCCCCAAAATTCAAATGGGAGGCTCCTTGACTCTTGCAGAAATGTCCTGAAAGTACTCCCAGAGTCTTTTGCTGCTGGGGACCTAGAGTTCTCCAGACTCTTGTCTTCCAAAGGTTATGATCTCTAGCTCTCTCATCAATTCTAGAATTGTTCAGTAATTCTCTTTCCAATGAACTCTCTTTTTCCCTTAGCCAGAATTAGTTTCTATTGTGTATTAATCAGAGAATAGATATACCCCCTATTCTCTTTACTCTGCCACCAACAGTGAACAAAATGGGAACATATTTTTAAGAATTTAATTGTATTCTATTTATATTTTATTAATTACATTTTATAAGTTCTTCCTAATTGACTCAAAAACAATCATTGCATATTGAAATCATAACTTTGAATTTCTCTTATTTCATGTGCATAATTTAAATCCACGTATTCCAAGTTTATTTATCCCAGGGGGAAGATAGTAAGTTAGGACTTTTATTTTTAAGTTCATTTAAATTTTTTTTTAATTTTGGGGCACCTGGGTGGCTCAGTTGGTTAAATGTCTGACTTTGGCTTAGGTCATGATCTAACAGTTGGTGGGTTTGAGCCCCACATTGCACTCTGTGCTGACAGCTCGGAGCCTGGAGCCTGGAGCCTGCTTCGGATTCTGTGTCTCCGTCTCTCTCTGCCCCTCCCTCACTCATGCTCTTTATTTCTCTCTCTCTCTCAAAAGTAAACATTGAAAAAATTAAAAATTAATTTTTTTAATTTTGAGAAAGAGAGAGCATGATGGGTGGGGAGAGGGACAGAGAGAGGGAGAGAGAAAATTCCAAGCAGGTTCCCTGTTGTTAGTACAGAGCCCAAGATGAGGCTTGAACTCAAAAAAACATCCGATCATGACCTGAGCTGAAAACAAGAGTCAGATGCTTTGCCCTCTGAGCTACCCAAGTGCCCCAGAAATTTTATTTTTAAATTTCTGTCCTTTTGAGTCTGTTTCTGTAAAGGGTCAGATAGTAAATACTTTAGGCTTTGTGAACAATATGGTCCCGCTCACAACTAATAAATTGCTGTTGCAGCCACAAACAATACATAAATGAATGAATATGGCTGTGTTCTGAAAAATAGACTCTAAAATGAATTTCTTTTTTTTTTAAATTCTTTAAACAGTTTAGTAGTTTTTGAGAGACAGAGAGAAACTGTGTGATCAGGGGAGGGGCAGAGAGAGAGAGAGAGAGAGAGAGAGAGAGAGACATAGAATCTGAAGCAGGCTCCAGGCTCTGAGCTGTCAGCACAGAGCCTGATGTGGGGCTTGAACCCACGAACCATGAGATCATGACCTGAGCCAAAGTCAGACACTTAACTGACTGAGGCACCCAGGTGCCCCTAAAATGAATTTCAAGTGTCATAAAATATTATTTTGATTTTAAAAAATTCAAGGGGCTCAGCAGGAAGTCTGCTTGAGATTCTCTCTCTTATTCTGCCCCTTTCCCCTGCTCATGTGCTCTCTCTCTCTAAAATAAAAAAATAAAAAAAAATTCAAAATGTCAAAACAATTTTAGTTTGCAGGCCATACAAAATAGGGGTAGGCAGATTTGTTTTATGGGCTATAGTTTGTCAACTTCTGCTCTAGTCCCCCAGTTGTTAAAATATTACTGGACAAAAGAAATATTGACTTACAAGATTGAGATTATAAAGTAATAAGCATTATTAATGGGATATAGAGCAACTTGTTTGTCTCTTAAATTGATGGGTGCATGTATTCAAGGATATAATTAGAAAGTATATACATACAAACACACACACATATACACCCCTATATATATATATATAGTATGAAGGATATAGCTGGGTAAGATCTTCCTATTTCCAGGAATTACTATATAACATAAAAGAAAGTAGAAAGATCACACTATATGCTAAACTTCTCTGTAGTTGTTTCTTGACTATCTAACTTTATAACGTACTAATTAGACATTCATTGTTAACACAGCATCAAAGAAATTAAAGGGCTTTAAGATATGGATCACCTAGTCTCTTATGGTAATAATGATGCCTTATATTGTATGGTATTTGATAGTTTACAAAAATTATAGTTCCACACATTATGTCTTCAGATCCTCAAAACCACCCTGGACATAGAGAGGCAGGTTATTATTGTCCAAATTTCCAGAAGAACGACCTGCCCAACATTACACAAGGGACAAGGGAGTGGGAGGAATTTTCTAGTCACACCTCTGAGTCATAGGCAGCTTTATTTCCATTACATAGAATGATACAGTCATGCAATTCAAGAGCTGGGCAATGAATAACTCCTGCTTCACCAGCTGATGAACACTCAGCCATCAACGTAAGGATGCCTCTGGTGTGTCAATGCAGGCCTCACGTGTCTGGATCAGCGGGAAATCCGAACTCCTCTTCTGCCTCCCTCGCTTTCCCTTCCCCCTGTCCACCTAGGAACGACAGCGATCACAATCATGGCCAATTGTTCCGGAAGGTGTCACTCGAGCTGCTGTAGTAGCTGGGAACCTAGTGTCATTGCTGACTCCATTGCCCTTGTCAACTTCCACACTTGCCCATGGAATTTGAGCACCCTTATACCTAATGAAGCACCAGCCTGAGATAATTGCACCCCAACTCAGACCCAAGTCCAGGGGCACCACAGACTTTAGCCACCACTACTTTGATCGCCTGTAGACACAAAAGCCATCATGGGGGTGCCTGGGTGGCTCAGTTGGTTAAGCGTCAGAACTCAGGTCATGAACTCATGATTGGTGGGTTCAAGCCCCACGTCGGGCTCTGTGCTGACAGCTCAGAGCAGCTCAGAGCCTGCTTCGGATCCTGTGTCTCCTTCTCTCTCTGACCCTCCCCACTCATGCTCTATCTCACTCTATCTCTCAAAAAATAAATTAATTAAAAAAACTTTTTTAAAAAAGCCATCAGAAGGAAGGGACTTGGACTGTGTTTCCTGCCCTCACTGTGGCTGTTCCTGGACGCTTCCCCTCAGGGGTTCCACAAGAAAGAAAAGGAGGTGTTCCTTTCTGCAGCGCCCCCATGCCAACTGGTTCAGGGATCCTGATATCACAGTTCTTTGTACTCATTCACTCAGTCACTTCCCCAGGGTCTAAGTCAGGTGTAGAAACAAGCTGCCCTAAAACCTTTATGTATGTTTGTATGTTAAGTATGTATGTATGGATTGACTAATTTATTATTTTTTTAATGTTTTATTTATTTTTGAGAGAGATATGGGCACCTGGGTGGCTCAGGTGGTTGAGCCAGGTCATGATCTCACAGTTCGTGGGTTCGAGCCCTGCATTGGGTTCTGTGCTGACAACTCAGAGCCTGGAGCCTGCTTCAGATTCTGTATCTCCCTCTCTCTCTGACCCTCCCCTGCTCACGCTGTCTCTCTCTCTCTCTCTCTCTCAAAAATTAAAACATATTTTTTTTAATTTAACTTCTAGTAACAAAATTTAAAACACACACATAAAATAGAGAATGCATATTAACTTCCAGTTCCTCTCATCACTCAACTTCCACACTTCTCAATCCTCGCCTAATCTTGTCTTCACTTCTTCTGCCCTTGCTCCCCTCCCCTCTGGAGTGTTTTGCAGGAAATCCTGGAGATCATCGAATTTCATCCGTATTCAGTATATGACTCTAGTATACTGCTTTCAAAAGCTCATCATTATGACAAAGACAAAATTATATACTATCACCTAATATCCAGTCTATAGTCAACTTTCCCAAGTGTCTCAAGAATGTCTGTTTATAACTGGTTTGTCAAATCAGGACCCGCATACTGCAGGTGGTTGTTGGGCTCTTAAATGTCTCTCTTTTTTAAGTTTACTTATTTGTTTATTTATTTTTATGTTTTTTAATTTATTTTTGAGAGACAGAGAGAGACAGCACGAGTAGGGGAGGATCAGGGAGAGAGGGAGACACAGAATCTGAAGCAGACACCAGGCTCTGTGCTACCTGTCAGCAGAGTGCCTGACATGGGGCTCGAACCCACAAACTGTGAGATCATGACCTGAGCTGCCCAGGAGCCCCATATTTTTGAGAGCATGTGCGCATGCTCGCACAAGAGAGAGTAAGCATGAGTGGGGTAGGGGCAGAGAGAGGAGAGAGAATTCCAAGCTGGCTCCATGCTGTCAGCAAAGAGCCCCATGCAAGGCTTGAACTCACAAACCGCAAGATCATGACATGAGCTGAAACCAAGAGTCAGATGCTCAACTCACTGAGCCACCAGGCATGCCTTAAATCTCTTTATTAAGGTAACTTATTTGTTGATGAAATCCTGTCATTTGTCCTGTAGAACTTTCCACAGTTGAGGTTTACTTAATTGCATCTTCTCTGGTGTAGTTTGACATTTGCCTACATTGTTCATTCTCCCTTCTCCTCATAAACTGGTACAATTAGAGGCTTTATTGGATTTAAACTCAAAATATTTGGGAGTGGCAAAAATACTCCATAGGTGATTCAGCATGTTTCCACGGCACTACATCAGGAAGCAGATGATGTATAGCCATTCATGACTCTTGGTGATGTTAAAATTGATCAGTGGTTCCAGGTGTAGTCTAATATTTGGAGATTGCAAAATTGTCTTTTGTCATTTCTTTTACACTCATCAATTGGAAATATTTTATACAAAAGGGCTTTTCCTACTTGTGGGTTAGAGCACTGGGTGTTGTATGGAAATCAATTTGACAATAAAATATTATGAAAAAAATAAAAAAATTAAAAAAAAGGGCTTTTCCTTAACAAGTCTGGTTACCCTAAAATACAATTTGTATAAGTGAAGCAGAATGTTCGATTCTTCTTCTTTATTTACTAATTGTCATTACCATATAACTTAGCAACTTACTATAGCAACTTGTAAGTGACTTGGACATTTTCTTTCCTCAATGTCATTATGAACTTGTGGATTTTAACATCACTCATGTAATAAGGGACCACAGGCCATTCTCAAGTTTCAAATATCAATCATACCTGACCAGGGGTGCCGGGGTGGCTCCGTTGGTTAAGCTTCCAACTTTGGCTCAGGTCATGATCTCATGGTTCTTGAGTTTGAGCCCCACATTGGGCTTTACGCAGACAACTCAGAGCCTGGAGCCGCTTTGAATTCAGTGTCTCCCTCCCTCTCTCTGTCTCTCTCAAAAATAAAGAAATATTTAAAAAAATTTAAAAATCAAACAGTAAACTTACTGTTTTAAGGGGAAATCTTTTCTTAACAGAATGAAAAATTAGGATCAATCTCTAAACATACCAAAACTTTTAGCCACAAAATTTAATAATAATTATTTCCGGGATCCTATACTTGTTCTCTGGGTTTCTTCTTTAGTTTCACTCAGTTTACTGGAGTTCATTTCACAATTGTCTGAGTATCTGACTGAGGCTAGATTCAGTTTCTGGCACACCTAATGATTTCCATCTTTGAATCATTCAAATTACATTTATAAGACCTACATTTCCTATGACTAATATTTGCAATTACATTTTTATAAAATAAGAGCAAATTAATACCCAAATAACTGACTAGTACTATAGTAACTGAACATGAGTTTGTGGACAATGGGGTTGGGGCTCAAACCGAAGCACTGACCGACAGTGAGTGCCACTGTGTGAGTTCAATGTGCTCGTGAGCTGACATGCCAAAGCCAGACTTTGATGGGGTGAAAGGAGGGTTAGGTGTTTTAGGAGGCCGCATGAAACTCTGCTTTGGACTGTGACAGGCTAGATTGTTTCTGTCAGCTTACTATTATATCTTCACCACACAACTAGTTAGTTCTGAGAGGGCAGAAGACATACCTGTATTGTTCGCTTACTCCTAGCATCCAGTGTGTGATTTTTTTAAATGAAAGGAAAAAAACTATGTATGCAGGATAAGAGAAAAGTCTACAATGGTTTTTGAGTGGTGAGAATCATAACTAGATCTACTTTTTAGTTGTATCTTTTGCATATTTTGACTTTGGGGTATTGGTATGATAAATAGATTTCTTTTAAAATTATCCAAGTATTGATGTAATACATTTCATTTAGGAAGATTTTGAACAGTAAACAAATCAAATAAATCACTGATACCTCCATTCCTTAAGGTTAACATTGGCGTGCCTTTTCCAGTATTTGTCTATGTCTGTATAATATTAAATAGTACTGGACTCATCTTTTTTTTAAATTTTAAACGTTTTTATTATTGAGAGACAGAGAGAGACAGAGCATGAGCATGGGAGGGGTAGAGAGAAGGAATGTGAAGGAAGTTTCAGGCTCTGAGCTGTCAGCACAGAGCCCAACGTGGGACTCAAACTCACAAACCGTGAGATCATGACCTGAGCTGAAGTTGAACGCTTAACCAAGGCGCCTAATGGAATCATCTTGAAAATACTGTTTATTAACGTACATTTAAGTACATGGTTAATGCTATCCTATGTCACCTTTGCTTACAAAAGAAATTTTAATGGCTACATTCCATTATCATATCTACTTTTAAAGTAACCAGACCAGTCTAATTTCCAAACATGAAATTCTGATGAACAAGACCACAGAGCAGTGCTTCCGATCAGCATTATGTCTGGTAATAATAGCAGGTTACTCCACAGCACACACAGCTCCAGGATGTGAGATTAACTTCAACAACTATTCATTTAGCTTGGCTTGACTTTCTGCCAGTCTTATGACCAACTTGAAGCAGGTCCTAGAACAGGGAATGTTATGTTTGGTGTCCAGGGAAGCAGCAAACTAGAAAAGCCATCCTAAATTCCAGAAGAATACAGAGAGCCAACACATCATCCATTTTCTGCAGAAAAATTTGATCTAAAAGGATAAAAATACCATATAATTAGGTTAAACTGCTTGTGTGGAAAGTAACCTATTAGTGTACATGGAAATGGAAATGGTGAAACCAAAAAGAAGCTGAAAACAAAGCCGTAGATGCATTTTGCTTTCAAGATTCCACACTGTGTAAGTGTAAATGTCCTTCAAGAAGATAAACTTAAGCTGATTCACTGTCACTTGCTTCTGCAGTGGTTTCTCAGGCATCTTAGACAGTAGCCACCCTGCCCCCAGGGGCCTGAGGGCTAATAAATATTTTTCAGGCAGGCTGACAATAGGAAAAAATTGTAGGGCAAGAAACTACCTGCAACATCTAGGTGGGAGTGCCCTGGAAAGTGATGTACTGAAAAACTGCCCCTTCCAGCTGGGTAACTTAGACTCATGCATTTATTTACTGTTTGTGACATCACTCATCAATGACAAGTGAATATATGACAGCCTAATGATATAAGGGAAATGCAGTGTTGTGTATAGAATTGGGAGAGATGCAAAATGAGTGTCATGGCATTTCTTTTTCTTTCTTTACTTTTTTTTAATGTTTTATTTTTGAGAGAGAGAGACAGCATGAGTAGGGGAGGGTCATAGAGAGAGGGAGACACAGAATCCGAAGACAGGCTCCAGGCTCTGAGCTGCACAGAGCCTGAGGTGGGGCTCCAACCCATTGTTATGCCCAAGATTTCTATATCGTCTCCAAAAACCAGAGACCGCCAGGGAGACCGAGTCACGTATGCAAAAGCAAAGGGCTTTATTACTATTATGGGCTCGAGCTCGGGCTCGGGCTCGGGCTCACAGACTTCACCAGCACAGTGGATCTGTGCTGAGAGCCCCGAACAAGGGCTGAGCAGGACTTTTATGGGGTTGGGGAAGGGGGAGTTACAGGAAATTGTGACACAGGTACAGTGACCCAATCATTATCACATAACATTATTGGCAGTAACTTTAACCATACACATTGTGCAGAGTGCTTGTTACTTTTGGCGGGACCCAATCACAACATTTAGAGTATTAATCAATTACAGAGTGGACCCAGGACTCTTACGTAGGGTGTAACTAGTCTTAAGCAATAAGTGATTATCTATAGCTTCTATCTCTAGGCCTGCCCTTAGAAATGTTAAGGGTGTTAGCTGGCCTTTCTTGATTGGGTGTTACAAGGGTGGTCCCTCCTGCCTTGGGCAATGTGTGCCCTTTTATTGTCTAATGATTCTGAGAAACCAACACTTGGGCCTCCAAGGTCAGAGGGAAACTTGAAGCCTGTCATGGAGTCAGTTTGATTCAGACCTGTGTCCTTACACCATGAACTGCCAAGATCATGACCTGAGCCGAAGCCAGATGCTCAACTGAGTGAGCCACCCAGGCGCACCCCCCCCCCCATTTTTTTTTAAGTAATCTCTACACCAGAGCAGAGCTCAGACTCAGGAACTCACGACCCTGAGATCAAGTTTCGAGCTCTTCTGACTAAACCAGCCAGGCACCCCAATGGTATTACTCTTTTCAAAGTTTAGGAAGAATGCTTTAGGCCTTTGTTAATTTGTATGGTTTGTATTATTTTCTGACCATCCGTATCCATTTCCTTATTTTGGTGACAGCACTCCATTTCTTTCTTCTGGGAAACCACTCCTCTCCTATGAAACATAAGTGAAGCATGTGACTCATATTTGGCTAATTGCTACACAGAATTTCCCTAGCTACAGTAATTTGTTAACGGATGTGCACGTAATCTGTGTTGGTTTAATTAGCGAATCAGGTACCAGGATCTTTTTCATGCTGGACTTTGATGATGATGGATGTAGACCTGAAATTGCTGGAAACCATTTTACAACCACATGAAGTCTGAGTATAAAGGCCACATGGAGGAAAGCATGGCCTTTTTTTGTTGTTGTTTTTGTTTTTCAGAAGCATCTCTTTTGTCTGGTTTGGAATAGGCATGAGAAGACTGAAAGTTCTAACTCTACCCTTATATTCACAGGACAGCTAGACGTGTGTAAATTATAAGAAAATTGATGCTTTATGACAACTAAAGAAATGAAAAACTCCATATTGGAATACTTTATTATAGAAGCATCATAAAATGTCTTCTGGGCATGGGGTGGGGTGCGTGCCTGTGTGGCTCAGTCAGTTGAACATCTGACTCTTGATTTTGGCTCAGGTTGTGATTCCAGGCTTGTAGGATTGAGCCCTGAGTTAAGATTCTCTGTCTCTCTCTCTCACTCTACCCCTCACTCCTGCTTGTGCTCTCTCTCATTCTAAAATTTTGAAAAAAGGTCTTCTAGGGATATGGCATTGTGGAGTGTACAAAAGAAAATAGATCTTTTCTTTTTTATTATTAAGTTTATTTGAGAGAGACAGAGACAGCACAAGTCAGGGAGGAGCAGAGAGGGAGACAGAGAATCCCAAGCAGATTCACTTAACCAACTGAGCCACCCAGGTGCCCTGAAAATAGATCCTTTTTAAAGAAATGTAAAATCTGCTTGAAGACATGAAAACATTAAAAAGCAAAACCCTTTAGAACACAAATGAATTGCAAACAGTATACATATAAGTGTTCTGAATGGCACTATAAAGACAACTATCTAGAAACAGAACCAGCCTACAACAAAAGCATAAGAGGGTTTAGGCTAAACTCCAACTATTTCCTTTTAATTCTCAAGGCACAGGTCCTCATGTCCCTAATCTTTAGGTAGATCCGTGTATTTGTATTTCCTCCTTGGATGTTTCCTCTCAATTACTGACTTGCATATCTAATTGCCTATTTGATATCTCCATTTAGATGTCCAATAGGCATCTCAAACTTACCTTGTCCAGAGAAAGTCTTTTCTTCCAAACTTGCGTGACCTATCTCCTCCAAAATTCAGTGGATGGCATCTGCATCCTTAAAACCTTACAGGTTGTCTTTTATCTTTTTCTTGCATATGGAATCCATTCCATTAGCAAATCTTACCAGCTCTATCTTCAAAATGTATTCAGAATCTAACAACTTTTTGATACCTCCATTGCTGCCTGAATTATTCCAATAGACTAACTGGTCTTAATCTCATCACTGGCCCTCTAAAGTCCATTTACACTAAAATAGTCTCATTAGGTAAAATTTCAAGCATACATTGAAGGTGAAAAGATTGTATATGGCTCCATCTGTATACCCACTATATAGAGTCCACTATTAACAGAACAGTCCTATTATAATGACAGATTGTATAGCTCTGTGGTCTTCAAGAGTCCATGACCTGGTCCCTATTACCATTCTTCCCTGTTGTCCATTCCCCTTCAGCCACAATGGTCTCCCTGTTGCTCTTCAAACATGGCAGCTACATTCTTGCTTTAGGGTTTTGCACTTGCTGTCCCTTTGCTTGGGATGCTCTTCTCCTAGGTATTTGAAAAGCTTGCCTGTCTTTGGATCACCTCATTAGAGGTCTTCTCTGAGTCTTGCAAGTATTAGGTTGAACAATATAATGTCATCCAACCATGTTTGACCACATGAACCCAATATTCTGAGTTGAAAAGAATGTAAAAAAGATCAGGAATTTCATATGGTTCAAGCTAATAAAATAGCATCACCACCCTACCTTTCTATTCTCACCTGGATTTCAACTTCCTTTATAAGGCTTCTTAACATCTTATGTACTACTGTGTATTGTCTCTAAGATCCTCAAAGTTAGGGAATCTTTCTGTTTTGTTTACTGCTGTACACTCAGTGTACAGACTATAACTAGGCTTATAGTGGGTACTCAGGACATATTTAAAGAATGAATTCTTCACATTGAAGCCAGAATGATCTTTTGGAAACACAAATCTGATGCTACTCCCACTAAAAACTCAAATTGGTTTGTATCACTTTAGAAACAAAGAATCTTTACCAAACCTGTAAGACTGTGCATGGTGGGTCATTGCTTAATTCTCTAGATCCCTCTCACATTATCGCCCTCATTTCTTTTCAGTCTCAGGGACTCTGGGTTCCATCATGAAGTCTGTTTTTCCTTGCTCTTCTCACACTTCTGTATCAAGTTCACTATGAGGCAGTTTTAAATCTTAGCCCAAAGATTCTCTTGCTAGGAGGACCCATTTCTGATACCCCAAATTGGGTTGAATTTCACTTTGATGCCTTCATGAACCACTTCCCTACCCTTAATAATACCTATAAGGATTATAAAGTTACTTTTGTGTGATAATTTGTCTCCCTTACCAGACAGGAAGTTTCATGAGAGAAGAAAACACAGCTTTCTTTTTACTTCCCTTTGGATCCCTAGCATCTGTGAAGTATCCGGCACATAGTAAGAGTACTGCGTACTCCTTTAAAAAATAAATCCTGTTGTGTCCCTGTTACCAGTGTCTAACTGGGTACTTGGTACATGGTAGATGACTACATTTGCTAAACAAGCCATAGTAAGAAGGGTGTTTGACTATTCACTTACAAGAACTACATAATGTAGAAGGGCCATCACTTGGTTATTTGTGATTAGGCATTCATACATAATTGATACCTACACAAAATCCCAAATTGTCTCTTCTCATCAACTTTTTCTCAACATGAAGACTGAAGAAAGTTACATTTCTTTTCTTTCCTTTGTCTACTTTCTGGTAGAGTAAAGGGTGAGCTGGCTAGGAGAATTCATGTAGAGCCAGAATCAGCCACAAGTAAGATTTGGCTTCTGAACCAACAGACCATACCTGGTATTCTCACTTGGATAGTTAGATGTTTAGAAACTATTTTCCCCCAGCCAGGGGCACCTGCGTGGCTCAATGGAGCGACTGACCCATGATTTCAGCTCAGATCATGATCTTGTGGTTCCTGAATTCAGGCCCTATGTCATAATTACAGGGATGCTTGGGATTCTCTCCTCATCTCTCTGCCCCTCTTCTGCTTGTGTGCACATGTTCTCTCCCTCTCTAAATAAATAAATAAAGCACAAGAACCCCCTGCCCTCAGTCAAATGGAAAACCTTTGCATATTTTTCTTTTTATTTTAATAGCAATCTCTTTGAAAACATTTCAGTGGCCAAAGGATGTATTAAAACACCCACATACACAGGTTGTATAAATGTATAGGTTTATTACGGTGGAATGACATGGAGCAATATAAGCAGAAAACAGCAAAGGTCTTACAAATGACTTCCTTTAAAGTGAACTGAAACACAATTTTTTTAGTAAGCTTGTAATTCCAGATTAGCACGTTGGCAAGCTTATTGACTTAGTCATTTGTTATTATGGAAAAGGGAGAAGAGCAAAATCAAATACAATATAAATGAATTGTTACAAAATGGTAATTTTTTGATATAATGAAACTTAAAAAGAAACTAAAAACCTAAAGAAGATAGCAAGATGTTAATGTTCTAGTTTGAATAATGTATTATGGTATGCAAGATGCTAGGAAAGGCTGAACTTGGGTGAAGGGCACACAGAATCTCTCTGCATTATTTTTGCACCCTTTTGCAAGTCTATAATTATTTCCAAATAAAAAGTGAAACAAACAAATAAAAAACAGTAAGAAAAATAGTAAATGTAGATAAAACAAGGAATTTGTAGAAAGAGAACTTAAATATACATAGTCAAAGACTTTCTTTGCCAGATTTCCATAAGTTTACAAGGAGTTAACCAAAACTAAAAAGACACAGACACACATTTTATTAATAAAATGAAAAGTGGGGTCCTATTTTTAATGTTTGAATGAATGTTTTCCAGATATGTGCAGAGAGTGAAATGTTTGCAAAAAACAACTTAATTTCGTGAAAACCACAAAAATGACTGCTCTTGAGAAAGGAGAAGTTTTATTTCTTGACATCATCAAAGAAAAACACAAAGGATCTGATGTGAACGAAACAAAAATGTACAAATCCTACTACCTCATTCCTCAAAACCATAGGAACATTTGCAAGATTTTCCTTCATCCATTAATGTCTCTAGAGCTGCTAGCCCACACAGATCCGGGGGCATTCACATGTCAGAATATTCCATAAAAATCTGGGAATGTATTTTTGGCAGAAAGAAATCACACAAGCAGTGTGCAAGGACAGGCTGCTTATGAAAGAATTCAGAGTGACACATTTAGGCAAGACCTCCTTGCAATGACATAATGTTAGTGTCATAATTTATCAGTCTTGGGAACATTTAAAAGACACAGGGCAAGGGTGCCTGGGTGGCTCAGTTGGTTGAGTGCCTGACTCTTCTTGTTTCTGCCAGGTCATGATCCCAAAGTCTTGGGATGGAGGCCTGTGTGGGCCTCCACACTGAGCTTGGAGCCAGCTTAAGGATTCTCTCCCTGTCTTCCTCTGTCCTTCCCCTGCTTGCGCTCTTTCTCTCACAAAAAACAAACCAAAAGACACGTGATGCTATGAACTCTTTAAACAAGTAGAGTTGTTTTTTTCTGGTGCCAAGTAGATGGCAAATATCCTAGAGAGGGAGAAGTAAAAACACAGAGAAGCTCTAAATTGCCTCTTATCGCTCTACCGTAAAGCTTATGTCCATCATAAAATTCTAAAAGCAACACAGAAATCTGCTTGGCTGGACACTTCACTTCTATTTCCTTCTTAAATATTAGAGTTTAGCAACATGGTGCAAAGGAAGAATTACGGCTAGAGACCTGAGTTCAAATTCTGACTCTTCCAGCTACTCACTGTCTTTGTTACTAAAATGGGTATAATCATCCCCATGTCTCAAGGTTGGACCCAGTCCTGAAAGGGATAATATAATTAAATGCCTAGAACAATGTTGTGTAAACAGTAAGCGGTAAGTGTGAGCTCTTTCCCAGTTTTCCCAGAAGACACCACCAAACATTTCTTTCTCTGTTAGTTTAGTATGCACCCAAACAAATGGCTAAGGAGTAACTAAAAAAGGCTGGAGACTCTAATCCCACTATTATCCAAACAATCGTTCCGTTAAATATGCAACTGTGTAAACTAATATTTAATAAACATTATTGGGTTTATTGGTATTATTCAGGTAATGCATTACAACCTGAATAAGTCCTCTCTCTGCAAGTCTGCTTTGAACTGAGTTAGCAAATTAGGTCATTCTTTTTTTTTTTAATGTTTTATTTATTTTTGATACAGAGAAAGACAGAGCATGAGAGGGGGAGGGGCAGAGAGAGGAGGAGACACAGAACCGAAGCAGGCTCCAGGTTCTGAGCTGTCAGCACAGAGCCTGATGCGGGGCTCAAACCCACGAACATTAGATCTGACCTGAACTAAAGCTGGAGGTTTAACCGACTGAGTTACCCAGTCGCCCCGGTCATCAATTCTTTTATTCACATGGAAGCAGAGTTTGATCTGTTGGGAGGATTAAGCTCCTTTGATCCCAGGTAAAAATCATAGTTTTAATGTTTACTTATGCGTTGCAGAAAAAGTGACACGGGAAAAGAAACAGTAAAAGGTTAACGAATTTGGCTTTCGGGGCTGTTGCCTTCAAGCACTGTTGCTGTCTGTCTATAGACCGAGGCTCCCTGATTCAGTCAGGCCTTGAACCTCCACTAAGAGGCCATAGTCCCAGACCCCATCAACTCCTAAGGGGGAGCAAGCCTTTTGAAACGGAAGGAGTGGACAGCACAGAAGCAGCCCTTAAAAGACTTTGGAAGGGGAGCGTAGGTGGCCCAGTCGGTTGGGCGTCCGACTTCGGCTCAGGTCGTGGTCTCATCACTCTTGGGTTCATGAACCGCGTCGGGCTCTGTGCAAACAGTTCAGAGCCTGGAGCTGCTTGGGATTCTGTCTCCCTCTCGCTCTGCCCCTCCCCCTGCTCGAGCGCGCACGTGCGCGCTCTCTAAACACAAACATTAGAAAGAAAATTTTAAACAAATAAAAAAAGAAGCAGGCTTTAGAGACGGGTTTTCAACATGGAATCCGTGGACTGACTCAGCAGCCCTGGAACCTAGTCCCTGGCTGTAAAACTGCGTCTAAGTGCATTTCACGCCTTTGTCTCGGGACGCAGCTCAAGCATCACCTCCCTCCGGAGGCTCTGTAGCCATCCAGCCCGAAAACGGGAGTCTCGCCCACACAATCCGCCCCTTACCACAATCTGCCATTACCCGGCTTGTCGGCTTAACTCTCTCCACTCCACTAGAAGGTAAGGTCTTCCTCCCGCGCCTTGAACCTGCGGAGTAGCAGATACTTACCTGCCACAACGTCCACGCCCCCTCCCCCCCGCCGCAATTCTCTCCGGAAATCACTTTAAAATCACGGGTTTTCATTTCGGAAACGAGGCTTCTAGCATTGCCACTACACCCCTCGCTCTCGCCCGCTCGTTCCCTGCCGTGGGAGCCGCAGCCCGGCCCGCTTACCCGCGCCCACTAGGCCAGGCTGTTTCGGGGCGACCGGGGCAGGGGCAGTCTCGAGCGGGCACCTGCCCCGCTCTTCCGCGGGCCCCGGGAAGCCACCTCCAGGCCTCCCGGGCCACACCCGCCGCCCTTCTCCTGGAGCAGTGCCGGCAGCTCGCAGCTGCCGCTGGGGACCCGGCAGCGCCGCGCCACGCCGCGAACCCGCCCGGCCCGCAGCGCGCGCCGCCGCGGCCGCAACTGCTTCCGGGTGAGCGGGTCACCGAGCGCGCGACCTCGCCCCTCCTCCGCCTCCTCGGGCTGCCGCTGGGGCTGCGGCTCCTCTCAGGGGCCGCTTGCCGCTGTCTCTGTGTCAGCCGCCGCGCCGCGGGGGCCGCTGGCGTGACTGAGCGACCCGCTGCGGGCGCCGGGGAGCCGCCGCGTCCGGTCGGGCCGGGAGCCCAGGTCCCAGTCCGCGGTCCGCGCCCCTCGCCCGCCGCTCCTCGCTCTTCGCCCGTCCGGGTGCCGGCGGCCGAGCCGCGCGCCCCAGCCCTTCGCGGGCGGCGCCGTATTCCCAGTACGCGCCCAGAGACAGGTAAGGGCCGCTTCTCGGCCTGCAGCGCCGCCGCGGACCCCTGCCGGGGGCTGGGTTCCGAGTCGGGGTCATCCCCTCACGCCTACCGCGTTAGCCGGCAGCACGCCTGGCTTCGAACGCTCACCATCTGACTGCGCAAGGGGGCAAGAAATTCCTTCGGGCCGCTGGTCCCTCTGCCTCCGGCGCTGGGGGCCCCTCGTCCTCTTCCCCGGCGCGGCACCCCCAGCGATCGGGGTCGGGCCGGCGGAGGGCGTAGCATTTTTCCGGGGATTTCTTCTTCTTCCTTGACCCGAAGTGGAGCGCGGGCAGAGCGGGCGCCCGCAGGAGTGTCAGGGTTAATGCTTGACAGATACGCGGGTCACTCACACCCAGATTGTTAATTTCCACGGCTCCAGTCCAGCCTGCTGCTCTCGCCTGTGGTCTACGCAGCGGGAAGCCGGCGGACCCGAGGAAATGCATCTTTTTTCCTTTCCCAGAGGGAAAGAAGCTCAAGTGTGTGCTTTATTTTTCCACCGTGGGAGATACGGACGTCAGGCTGCCGAGAAGCGTCTGGGGAAGTGCTGTATCCCGAACTTCAACTGTTTTATAGTTCGTTTTCTTTGAGTCTCCATTTAGTGACTCAGCAGTTCTGCCATAAACAGAAAAACTGCAGGGTAGTTTAATTGGCTAAAAGAGACTATGCGAGGATCGTAGCAGTTAATTTTTTATGTTCTCACAGTGGGAAGAGAACGTGGCTGTGCAGTAAATGGAACCGGAGAGACAGTGAACAGGGCGAGTTCATAATGTTTAGAATAACAGTTTTTTGTTCAAAATAACAGTTTATTTTATTGGGGGACTAAACTGTATATAAGGGCGCAATAGCAGCTGAAAGTTAGTTGGCAAAGACTTGAGGTTTGCTGTGGTTTGGGGTTCTTGAAGAATTAACCCAGCTTAACCTCTGTGGAACAAATATAGAGATGATGACTTGGTATTAGATTCGTGTTAGAATAAGAATTTCAGAAAGTGTGATTCATTTAGAAAGTTAGGTCACTTTGTGAATCATTTATATGGTTCTGAGGATTGGAATAGAGGAAAGCCTGTTTAATTAGAAGCCTCCCGTCATTTTGTATGAAGTGTTGTATTATGCTTTGTTTGGTTTGTTGGTGGGTACTTTTTGTTATGAAGTATGAAAAAAATAAAAATTGAACTTTCGCAGAATGTTTGGCTTTAGGATAGTTTGTTAGTTTAGTGTATTGTAATTTTACCCCCTCCTTTTTTTTTTTTTTTTTGCCAGATGGGGGAAGATAAAGATGTCTAGTAACAAAATAAATGTCAATAAGGGGCGCCTGGGTGGCTCAGTCGGTTAAGCCTCCGACTTTGGCTCAGGTCATGATCTCACGTTCTTGGGTTCAAGCCCCGCATCGGGCTCTGTGCTGACAGCTCAGAGCCTGGAGCCTGCTTCAGATTCTGTGTCTCCCTCTCTCTCTGCTCCTCCCCGCTCATGCTCTGTCTCTCTCTCTGTCTCAAAAATAAATAAAACATTCAAAAAAATTAAAAAAAGTAAATGTCAATGAAAAGATATAAAAAAAAGTTTACTGAAAGAATCTATAGTTACAAAATAGTCCTTTGACTGAAAGGGCTCACCTATTTTACAATCCTCAAAAATGTGGAATGAGACTATACTGAGTTCTTAAGGTAGGTTCTGTTATAGAAGAAAGTGTTATTGACGTTGTGATTTATTACTGGAATGAATTCATTGTAAACTAGAAATAACTTTTTATTGCCAAAGTGTAACTTGATCATTTTTGGCTTTAAAAATGTTAAGCAAAATAACTTTGAATCACATGATACTCTTAGCCTTGTTTTCTTTTTCTTCTTGGAATTCAGGTTATTTTACCTTGATTTTCATTTGTAGAGAACTTTAGGTTAGTTATTACTTGTAAAGTGGTGGTAAGTGGGTCTTGCTTACCAGATTCCTTTAATTCTTTGACTAAAGTTTTACGTCTTATTTTCTTATCCATTCTTAAATACAGTGTTCCCTAATGTCGCTTTTGATTTGTGTCCAGCTAATAGTGACTTACTTAGGAGTTTCAGTTCTCAGTGAGCAGAGTCCCTTTTGGAAAATCCCTTGTGGAAACCATCATATCTAACAGTCTTGATAGGTAGATATGCAAGAGAAGCCTTCTTTCTCAAAAACAAGATAAAAATAGACAAGCCTTAATAAGAGACTCTTCAATGCAGAAAACAAACTGAGGGTGGCTGGAGGGGTTTTGGGTGTGGGGGGTGGGCTAGATGGGCAAGGGGTATTAAGCAGGACACTTGCTGGGATGAGCACTGGGTGTTATATATAAGTGATGAATCCCTAAATTCTATTCCTGAAATCATTATTACATGATATGTTAACTAACTTGGATTTAAATTATAATAAAAGATCATAATAATAAAAAATAAAGAAGTCGTCTTTTGTTAGGATTTAAGCATCTCCATAAGGAAGGAGAAAAGTGATACGAGGGTATATTTGGCAAAATCGATTCTTTCGCAAAACAAAACCAAAAACAGAACTTTACTAGAAATGAGAGCTCTTTCTTGTAAAGCTCTTTGTGACTTGTTTACTCTGCTCCTAGTGTGAAAAGGAACAGAGTTGATGATGTGTAGAAGGAGAAATTGTCTCTGCAGCATGCGGAATGTTGACGAGGACCATTTAAGAGAAAATACAGTTCTTCGTCTTCACCAGCGAGCTCTATCCATTGCACCTACAAACAGAGGCCATTTCATAGCCTTTTCCTTGTAGGCTGTTGATTGCTCTCCTGAGACTCTGAGTGGAGAGATGGACCTTTAACCGGGGAAATGTACTCCCTTATCCAGTTTGCAAATAATAGACTTTATGACCATCATTCAAAACTGAACTTTTAAGATTTCAGAAGGAAGGGGTTGAGCAAAATTTGCCCCTTTCCTCCATTTTTCCATTTAAGATAGACACCTTTGGAAATGATTTTTTTTGTGTGTTGCACACTGCACTTTGACTTTTAAAACTTTTTGCCCTATAGTAAATGAGGCCAGATTGAAAAGAAATCAAACGTTGGCTAAAACCTGGGTTTGGCATAAGTTATACTTTTCCATTTGTTCTATTAGTTCTTTATCTGGTGGGGGGCTGGAGAGGATTCTGTTTCTTGGGGGGTCTCTGAGATTTGCTTTTGTATGCTTTTGTTTTGACCTAGTGGTGAGGAGAGCAGTAGAAACAAGTGGTTGAGAAGAGGAAAGACATGGTGTGCCTACATGGAAGGAGCAGGCCCACTTCCTGGGCGCAGTAGGTGTTTATGGGACTTTAAAAAGTTGATAGGACATTTTAAATGTTATACGATGCAAAGGAAGCCTCCTTTCCACAAAAGACTTCTAGCCTTTACCCTTTTCTACTCTCCCACCCCTTGATCCCAGCAACCACTGTGAGTGGTTTCCTGTATATCCTTCAACAAAATTTTTATTACATATGTAATTGCCAGTGTTTAGGAGAAATATCTTCTATCGTTCTTACCCTTGGTATATCTTAGAGACTTTTCTGTATTAGCACATATGTCCACCTGATTTTTATTTTTATTTATTTATTTTTAATGTTTATTTATTTTTCACACACACACACAGTGCGAGTGAAGGAAGGGCAGAGTCGGGGCCGGGGGGGGGGGTGGGGGGGGGGGGGGGGAGGAGACACAATAGGAAGCAAGCTCCAGGCTTTGAGCTGTCAGCACAGAGCCTGACTCAGGGCTTGAACGCACAGACCTTGAGATCATGACCTGAGCTGAAGCTGATGCTGTTGATACTCAACTGACTAACTCACCCAGGAGCCCCCACCTGATTTTTTAAAAAGACTGAATGTCTTGTGTAGTGTAGATGAACCATAATTTATTCATTTTCTGTGATTTATTTTACCATTTCTTTGTTAACAGACATTTAGGTAGTTTTTAGCTTTCTACAAATGCTGCTATAGTGAACAACTAGTATTTAAGTCTTTGTGCTAGTCCATAAGTATGTATATTGAATATATTTCTTCTGACAGAATGATTGCAAAGTTGAGGCTTCAGTTGTGAAAATATATAAACTTACTTCAATCTTACGTTGGACTTTATAATAGAAGTTAACTTCTTTCTCAACCTTGTAGAAGGAAAAAGGAACTCTTAATTACTTTGGATTCTTTATCTTCTCTATTTTAAAAAATACCAAAGTGTATTTTACAAGGCAGTCTTAAACATTTTAGAGTGACAGGTGGTTAATTTTATTTGTACTGGTAAGGCTAAAAATACTGTAGCTTGAAGACTGATGCTTTATTTGGCAAGAGTTAAACGAATACCTTTTGTAGTCGGTTGATTGTTTTAGGATTTTATGGCCGATGTCAATTAAAAATATTATATATAGTTTAACTTCTTGCCCTGCTCAAGTCTGCTACTATATTATTAGTCATGGGGAATAAATAGCCCACGTTTTGTCTTCCTTTACCTTTCACATCCTATTCATAATAAAATAAACCTTGGTAGAGTTTGAGATATAAAAATCCTTTTGCAAACCTGAGTGCTATTGGGGGATTAATTTCCCAAGGCAGGGGGTAGGTACAAATTCAGTTTTTATTCTACAGAGTGTGAGCAAATGAAGGGTTTATAATTTTAACTTTTGTATTATACAGTTCACTCATGAGCATGAGGAGGAAGGTTGAGAACCTCTGTCATTTTAAAATGAGAGAGACTGGAGGGGGGAAAACAGCACCAAAGGACTAATGCATGATGATGAAGTTGGAACTTGTGAGTGGCAGTTTCTCTGGCTAGTGCCCAGGATCTATTTCGAGGCCTTGTCAGCGCTCATCTGACAGAGACTGCCGCACAGCTGTGATCTGTCGTGGCCCCTGCCGCAAGTCAGGAAGGCCTGCGGTTTAGGAAAAGTGGCACCCACAGAAGAGGGAGCTTATAAAGGACGTTTGCTTTCAGAAGGTTGGGTCTAAGGTTTGGAGTGAAAACCTGCTTAATGTGCATATTCTGGGATCATTTCCTTTTTTTCTTTGGTCCTCCTTTATTAAGAGCACGATTAAGGAAAACTAATGAGGGAAGTCTTTCGGAAAAGCGTGCGCAGGCAGGGGCACAGGGTGGTACTGGTCTTTATACCACATTCTGGTTCTAAGAGTGATCCAGTGTTTTCCAGCAGGGGACAGACACCCTTTACTGGTACTGGCATCGGGTGGCTAGGACCCTTGTTGATCTAAACCAGTTCAGAGACTGCACACATGTCTTTGGATCAAAAGGACACTGGGAATGATGGGCTGTTTTATAAGATTATTTTGGGTTCATACAGAGAGATTAGCTTCTTGCCGAATTCTCATTGTCTTCCTCCCATAAAACTGCTCCAGTCTCATGTACATTATCATGAAGTTATCCCTTTAAAAATAGCTGTGGCTGTTACCAGGTGCTGGGTCCCACCCCAGCCTCCCCTCTGTACCATGTGCTTTCTCATGACAACCTTACTGTTTTCTATACTTAGTGAAGGAGGCACCTGAGTTTCAAGTTCTTTAACTGATTTCACTTCTCAGGCTGGAAATCTCTTTAAAGGGCTTAGTGCTCCACCCATTTATCCAAGGTTTGTTTCACCATATTAAACTGCAGCCTTGTGTCACATTACAGTCACGGTTGTTTGAAGAATTTGGCGTACAATGCAAACTTAATTTACAGACGTAAAGCCTGCAGAAATTTATTTTTTCCTTGCCCTCATAAATGTGGATTATTTCCATTAGATAATGATGGTATATTTAGTACTGTATTCAATGTGAGGATAAAAAAGAAACTGGAGTATTTTTCCTTTTTTCCCTATTCCTATTAGTTCCTTTATTCTTATTATCCCTACCCTGTCTCAGCCTTCCCCTACCAAAATAAAAAGAGGGGATAGGGTTGAGAGGGGAGGGGAGGATAGTGCAGAGCAGAGAGAGTGGCAAAGAGGAAAGGGGCTGGGAAAAGCATTTGAGTACAAAGTGTGTATCGGGATGTTTTAAGAATTTTGTATACATGTTTTTGTTTTTTTTTTAAATTTTAGAGAAAGAGAGCTTGAATAGGGGATGGGGGGAGAGGAGAGAGAGAGTGAGAGAGGTAGAGAAGCCCAAGCAGGCTCCCTGCTTAGTGTGCAGCCCAACATGGGGCTGTATCCCATGATGCTGGGGTCATGACCTAAGCTGAAACCTAGAGCTAGACACTCAACCAGCTGAGCAACCCAGGCACCCCCAGGGTGTTTCTGTTTTCTCAGGAGTGAAATGTCAAAACCCTTCCTAAAGAATTGTAGTTCATCTCTTTCATTGTTTTCACTTTGAACCTTGTATATCTTGGGGTTTTTTTCATTATGAACACCAAACTCTTAACTAGTTTTTAAAAAATAAATTTTAATGTTTATTGAGAGAATGAGAGACACACACAGTGTGAGTGAGGAAGAGCAAAGAGGGAGGGAGACAGGGAATCTGCAGCAGGCGCCAGGCACCTGAGCTGTCAGCATAGAGCCCAACGCGGGGCTCAAACTCACAAACCGAGAACCGAGAGATCATGACCTGAGCCGAAGTCTGATGCTTAACCGACTGAGCCACCCAGGCGCCCCTTCACTAATTTTGATATAACAAAGCTTTACAGTTTAGGAAACTAATTTTATAGTTCCTTGTTGAGCACTTTGTTATTCTTCTATCTCCCCTACTTTCCTAAGGAGAAACATTTTAATATCCAGGAGCACTCTTTTGTGTCTCTGTTTTCTAAGTAAAATAGAGTATACTGTATGCAGAGGATTAGGATGTTAAAATATTTTATTTCCCTTTTTTTTTTTTTAAAGTTTATTTATTTATTTTGAGAGAGCATGTTCGAGTGGGGTAGAAGCAGAGAGGGAGAGAATCCCAAGAAGGCTCCTTGCTGGAGCTCAGAGCCCAGTATGGGGCTCCATCCTGTGAACAGTGAGATTATGACCTGGATGGAAATCAAGAGGTAGGCGCATAACCGACTGAGCCATAACTGACTGAGCCATGCAGGCTCCCCTATTTCCCTGTTAAATGGTTTGAGTAATTTGTAACAATAAATAAAACAATTTGTAAGCATACATGTTGTTACTATTTTTAAAAAAGCTTAAAAAAAGGATTTTGTTTAAGTGAACTAAGAATTGTAGGATTAAAGACAGAAAAAAAATTCAGTTTTAGATTACATGTCTTTTCCCCTCTCGTGGCTATTGCCCTATCTAAGTAGAGTAACTGACCTCCGGTCTTACCCAACTTGCCCTTTGCTGTCTATCCAATTTTTTTGAAAAGCGCATTAAAATACACATCGTATAGGGTGCCTGGTTGGCCCAGTTGGTTAAGCATCAGACTTTAGTTCAGGTTGTGATCTCATGGCCTGTTATCAGGCTCTGTGCTGACAGCTCAGAGCCTAGAGCCTGCTTCGGATTCTGTGTCTCCTCTCTCTCTGCCCCACCATCACTCATACTCTGTCTCTCAAAAATAGATAAACATTAAAAAAATTAAAAATTTTATACATAATATAAAATTTACCATTTTAATTATTTTAAGTGTATCATTCAGTGGTGTTAAGTACTTTCACACTGTTGTGCAACCTTCACCACCATCCATCTCCAGAACTTTCTCATCATCCCATACCGAAACTCTGTGCCCATTAAAAAAATAATTCCTCATTCCCCATTGCACCTGACACCCACTGTTCAGCTTTCTGTCTCTAAGAATTTGATTCACTCTCAGTACTTCATATAAGTAGAGTGATATATTTCTGTTTTGTGTCTGGCTTATTTCGTTTAGTGCAGCATCCTCAAAGTCCATTCAAGCTGTGGCGTATGTGAGAATTTAGCTCCTGTTTAAGTCTGAGTAATATTCCACATCCTGTGTATGCCTTTATCTGTTATTGGGTACTTGATTTGCTTTTACGTTTTGGGTCAGGTGAATAATGTTGCTGTCTCTGAATACAAGTATATAAATACCTATTTGAGTTCCTGCTTTCATTTCTTTTGGGTATATACCCATCAGTGGAATTGCTGGATGGCATAGTAATGCTATGTTTATTTTTTTGAGGAATAGTCAAAAATTTGCATAGCTGATGATCTTTTTATAGTCTTACCAGCAGTATATAGGGGTTCTGGTTTCTCTGGTTTCTTCTTTGACACACTATTATGTTTAAAAATAACAACCATTCTAATGGGTGTGAGATGGTATTTCATTGTGGTTTTGATTTGCATTTCCCAAATAACTAGTGATGTGTGGCATCTTTTCATGTGCTTCCTCACCATTTATATATCTTCTTCGAAGAAATATCTATTCAGGTCCTTTGCCTGGATTTGAATTTTGTTGTTGTTGTTGAATCTTAGAGTTCTGTAGGTATTCTGGATATTAATCTTTTATTAGATGTATGATTTGCAAATATTTTCTCCCATTCTTTGGGTCACTTTTTTCTCTTGATAGTATCTGTTGATGCACTGAGGTTTTTTTTTTGATAAAGTCCAATTTATCTACTTTATTTTTGTTGCTGGGCTGTTGGCATCACATCCAAGAAATCATTGGCAATCCAGTGTCATTAAGTTTTTCATGTATGTATTTTTCTAAGAGTTTTATAGTTTTAGCTTACACTTATTTCTCTGATCTACTGTGAGTTATTTTTTGTTTGTGGTATATGCCAGTAACACACTGTTTTGGTTACTGTAGCTTTCTAGTTAAGTTTTCAAATCAGGAAGTGCGATACCTCTACTTTGTTCCTTTTCAAGATCGTTTTGGCTGTGCGGGGTCCCTTGAGATTCCATATGAATTTTAGTTTTAGGGTAGGTTTTTCTCTTTCTGCAAAAACATGTCATTGGGATTATGATAGAGAGTAGGTTGAATCTGTAGATCACTTTAGGTAGTGTTAACATTTCAACAGTGTTAAGTCTTTCAGTCTTTGAACTCGGGGTGGCTCTGCATTTATATACGTCTCCTTTTTTTTTTCAGTAATTTTTTGTAATTTTCAGTGTACAGGTCTTTTGTCTCCTTGGATAAGTTTTTTCCTAAGTATTTTATTCTTTTTGATACTGTAGTAAATGTAATTGTTTTCTTAATTTCTTTTTTGGATTGTTCATACTTCATGTATAGAAATGCAGCTGGCTTTTTTTGTGTTGATTTCTTTTTAATCCTTGTACCTTTGCTGGATTTATTCATCCAGAGTTTTAAAAGCTGTTGCATTTGTTTTCTGTGTTGTGTAACAAGTCACACAAATTTAGCAGCTTAAAACAATACACATTTATTATCCTCCAGTCTCTGTGGGGTGGGAATCTGAGCAGGGCTGAGCAGAGTCCTTTGCACAGGCTCTTACGAGATTGTATTTGAAGTGTTGGCTGGGCTGAATTCTCTCCTCGAGACTTACATGGTAAAATCCCCTTCCAAGCTCACTGAAGATGGTTTGGAAGAATTAATTTCTTTGTGGTTTTAGGACTGAAGCTTCTTGCTCACTCAAGGTCACCTTAGGATAACTAAAGGTTATCTTGAGGCTGTCTTCAAGCTCCTAAAGGCTGCTTTCAGTTCTTGGAGGCAACCTGAATTTCTTGGCCCTGTGGTATTTCATGATAGGACCATGTCATCACATCATCAAGGAGAGTCTCGAGCAAGTGTGCTAGCTGGCTGATCTTGTATAATGTAACATAATCATGAGAATGACATCTCATAACCTTTGTCATAGTCTGTTGGTTAGAAGCAAGTCACAAGCCTTGGCCACATTCTTTGAGCGGTATTTGCACAAAGGTGGGAATGGAGGAGGCGGTAATGGTGGAGAGCCACCTCAGGGTCTGTCTGCTTTAGCTGATTACAAAATAGCACAGACTTTATGTTTGACAAACATGTGTGTGCGATTGAAGTGTTACTAGTGGTTATTCTTGTTCTTTTGTATTTCTGCATTATTTTCCTTCCACTTCTCTCTGTAACATCCCAGTTTTGCAATTTTAAATCAACACTAGTGTTTTCATCATAACTAAATAAATACTGTGTACTATTCAGCTGAGTGTTTTACCACGATTGTTTTCTTTCTTGTTTAACTTTCAGTTTTTCCAGGAGGGGTTCCAGGGGGTTTCCTCCTTTTTTTTTTTTTTTGGCTTAGTTTTCTATTCACCATGTTTTCCCCAAATGCTCCAACGGATTTTTAAAGAATGTTTATTTATTTATTTTGAGAGAGACAGAGAGCACAAGTGCTCACGTGAGCAGGGGAAGGGCAGAGGCAGAGAGAGGTAGAGGTAGAGGTAGACGGCGGGGGGTGGGGGAGAGAGAGAGAGAGAGAGAGAGAGAGAGAGAGAGAGAGAGAGAGAGAGGGAGAGGGAGAGAAAGAAAGAAAGAAAGAAAGAAAGAAAGAAAGAAAGAAAGAAAGAAAGAAAGAAAGGAAGGAAATCCCAAGCAGGTTCATTGCTGTCAGTGCAGAGCCCGATGTGGGACTTGGTCTCATGAACCGTGAGATCATGACTTAGCCCAAATAAAAAATTGGGTGCTTAAACTGACTGAGCCACCCAGGCCCCCCCCAGCAGATTTTTCAAGTGTCTATCTATCTAATTTATTTTGAATAAGATAATTAGCTTGTGAAATACAGAGAAATATAAAACAAAAATATAGTTTGTGGAAGAACAATACAATGATCATCTGTGTCTCACTCACTAAGTCAAGAAATGAATGTTATAATTATCCTAGAAATTCTGAGTATATTCTTTAACGTACCTCTTCCTCTCTGGGCAGCCACAGTGCCATCTTACATGTTAATCACTCTCTTGGGACCACTCCCTGCCCAGCTCTGCAGTCCCATTCCACCCTCCATACATATATTTCTAATCAATATGTGGTTTAATTTTGAAAAGCAGAATGGCTCTACCACCTTTTAGTGTCTGTTAGTCACAATAGACTAGCCTTCTTTAACAAACAGCCCCCTGAGTTCCAGTGGTTTAACATGATCCGAGTGCACGTCTCCCTCACATGAGTGCCAGTTGTGAGTTGGGAAGCAGCGGTGAAGGAGGCGTTACCAGATGCAAGGAGCCTGTGTCCCCGCAGGACTGTGGGGCAGACTAGTCCTTCGATTTTCTCCTCTCTTTTACAAAGTATATCTTCCTGTATCTTATTGACAAAAGATATAAAAGAGGTAAATTTTTGAGACCTTGTATGTCTGAAAATGTGTTTAGTCATCACATATGAGGATAGAATGGTTTGATTTGGGCATAGTCTACTTGTAGGTTGTCTATAGTTTTCCTTCAGAAGTTTGAAGGCATCACTCTATTATCTTCTTGTTTCCAGAATTACTTTGTAAAGTTTAAAGCCGTTCTCATTGTTCGTCCTTTCTGTGTAACCTAATTTTCCCACCAGTGGAAGCTTGCAAAATCATCCTTGTCTTCGGTGTTTGAAATTCACTACAGTCATTCACTGTGAAATTCCTCAGTATGGACTTGGGATTGTGGTGAGCATTCTATGGGCCCTTTGAATCTGGCAACTCCTGTCCCTAACTTTTGGGAAGTTATTAGTAATCTCTTTCTGTGGGAGGAGGAAGGGTCAGTTTCTTTTTATTTATATAGAAAGGAGCCCCCCGAGCATTGATGTTTTGAGCAGAAGCCGTGACTCTATAGTGGAACTCATTGCATGTGGCTGTGGATTGGAATGGAATTGCCCATGGATTAGCTGTCTGCTCAGCTCCCTTCTCCAGTCGTTCCCCGTGAACATTGAACTTACGTTGCATTGTATCTGTTGACTTTCCTCTTTTATGGACCTGGTTGGTGTGTCGCCTATCATTTCAGGGCATTACTTTGCCCTTTGTAAGACAGGTTTGAGCTATACAAACCCGACCAACATGGCTCAGGAGAAAGAAGATGTTGGCATTGCCCTTTTATAGTATAAAAGTATCTCAAGTCACTACTATTTTATTTTCCAGTCAGTGAGCTACATGGGTGGAGGGCCTCATAGAATAAAGGTCTTCAAGAAAGGCTGAAAATTTCAAAGGATTTTGCTTTGATAATAAAAGTCGTTAGACTTAGGAATTAGTGTTTTCCCCAGGACTTTAGAGGACATTAATGCTTGCTTCTTTGTTCTAATTTTTTATTAATGTTTGTTTATTTTTGAGAGAGAGAGATACAGATGTGAGCGGGAGAGGAGCAGAGAGAGGGAGATACAGAGTCTGAAGCAGGCTCCAGGCTCTGAGCTGTCAGCACAGGGCACGCGGAGGCGCTTGAACTCAAACTGTGAGATCAAGACTGAGCCAAAGTTGGCGCTTAACCGACTGAGCCACCCACGTGCCCCATTCTTTGTTCTAATTTTGACTTGTTGATTCAAGTCAGATTTTTAATTTTCAAGGTTAATCCAGTGGTGCTCATTCTATTTAAAATTAGCAATGTATTTCCCACTTACTTAGAATTTCATTATACCTATAAATTCTAGGTGATGGTTACTGGGAAATCTGTTAGGAAATTACAGTTTAACCGGAGATGACCAACATAAATTTTTTTTTTATGGTGAAAAAAAGTATATTTAGATTTAGCCAGCTGGACGCGTTTAGATGATCCCAATTTTGCTGGCAACATCCAAAGCATTGTAGTCAGGAGCCAGTCGAACATATGCTTTCTTTTCTCCATCTGGCCTGATCAGAGTGTTGACCTTGGCCATGTCAATGTCATAGAGCTTCTCACAGCCTGTTTGATCTGGTGCTTGTTGGCCTTGACATCCACAATGAACACAAGAGTGTGGTTATCTTCGATTTTCTTCATGGCTGACTCGGTTGTCAGCGGGAACTTGATGATGGCATAGTGGTCAAGCTTGTTTCTCCTGGGGGCGCTCTTTCGAGGATATTTGGGCTGCCTTCGGAGACGCAGTGTCTTGGGCCATCGGAATGTAGGTGACGTGCGGATCTTCTTTGTTTTATGACTATGGACGCCTTTCAGTACTGCTTTCTTGGCCTTCAAAGCCTTTGCTTTGGCTTCGGCTTTGGGAGGGGCAGGGGCTTCCTTCTTTGCCTTCGGCACCATCTTCGTGAAAAGCCAACATAATTTTTTATAGTCCTCCTTTGGAGTTGCTCTGACAGACTAAGTGAATCTTTCCTCCTTATCAGTTTATTAATACAATTTCAATTTTTTTTACTCCTTTAAGTTTATATTTTCATACTATGAATTTGCCCATAATGGTAGCTTTTAGCTTAACTCATTTTTTTTTATAAAGCGACTATTAGCAGTGTATAAAGCTTAAGAAAATAGGAAAATTCTTTTTAAACATATTGCCTATATTGTTCATTATTTGTGTGTGAAACTTTACATACTTGCAATCATACTGTACATACCCTTTTAGCATCTTTTTGTACCTTATAGGCATAATATCAAATATGTCTTTGTCTTTGCCTCCTGTCCATGAGTTTTCTACTACCACAATTTATTACGTCATGTTGATTGGCCTTGACTTAAAGCTATTGTCAATTTGGGTCATTTTCAGTTTTGTGTCTGGTTTTACTAAAAAGAAATTAAGATGACCATATTTATTAATGTAATTTTTCCTCTTGTTGCATTATGTTCTAAGTTTTACTTTTTTTTAGAATATAGTTAATATAAGTATTGTCAATGGAATTCATCTTAATGAGAAGGAGAGCCCAAGGTGTAAGGCTAATTTAAGATCTTTAGTCCTTTGGCTCTCACTTCTGGCCCCATCTATTGTATTATTAGTAACACAGGTTAGTTACATGCTCCTATCATGTTGGTTTTGATTTTCATTTCTTTTGGTGGAGAAGTATTTCAATAATAATTCTATCTACTCCACAAAGAAACCACACACTGGTACAGTTCAGTAAAAGGATTTCCAGTTCCTTCTATTGTTGCTACATATCTAGTAAATTGGAAATAGTGAAAAATGCCTTCCTAAGTATACAGATGTAGTGTTGGATTATATTTGTGTTTGAAAATATGCAATTTTTTCCCCACCTGTGGCTCAACTAAGATTAACCTTAATCATGGGATATACTTCTGAATTTTATACTTCAGTGCTTTCTCTTTTGCCTATTGTGATTTTAGATATTTTGTTTTTTGGTGTTGGCGATACCATATATTTCCATAGCATTTTACATTTTATAGAAACTTTTATATCTATTTGAGCTTTAAAATGACCCCTGTGATATAGGAATAAATTTAATAAAAGAAGTATAGGAATTATTCATTGGGAACCACAAAACACAGTAGGATAGAATTAAAGGTCTGAACAAATCCCATGTTACTTGATTGGAATCTTAGTATTGTTAAGATGGTGATATTTCCCAAACTGATCTGTAGATTTAATGTAATCCCTATCCAAATCCCAGCTGCCTTTTTGTTTTATAATGGACTTGTCAGTCCTACAATTTATATGGTAATATAAGGCACCCAGAATCTTGAGAACAAAGTTGACTCACTCCTCCCAATTATGTTTTATTTATTTATTTTTAAATGTTTATTTATTTTTGAGAGACACAGAGAGACAGAGTGTGAGCAGGGGATGGGCAGAGAGAAAGAGAGACACAGAATCTGAAACAGGCTCCAGGCTCTGAGCTGTCAGCACAGAGCCGGACTTGAGGCTCAAACTCACAAGCTCTGAGATCATGACCTGAGAGGAAGTTGGATACTTAAGCTTAACTGACAGAGCCACCCAGGCACCCCTTACTCCTCCTAATTTAAAATTTCCTGCAGGGATAACGCCTGGGTGGCTCAGTTAGTTGAATATCTGACTTCAACTCAGGTCATGATATCGTGATTTGTGAGTTCAGGTCCTGCATCAGGCTCTCTACTGTCAGCCCAGAGCCTGCTTTGGATCCTCTGTACCCCTCTCTCTCTCTCTCTCTGCTTCTCCCCTGCCTGTGTTTGCTCTCTCTCGAAAATAAACGTTAACAACAACAACAACAACAACAACAACAAAAAACTGTAGCAAGGCTACAGTAATCAAGACAGGATGATACTCACAGAAAGATATTTATTTTGATATAGATATAGATAGATCAGTGGAATAGAATTGAGGAGCCCCACATAAACCCTTACTTTTAGGGTCAGTTGGTTTTTGACAAGGGCGCCAAGACCACTGAGTTGCTGAAAGAATAGTCTTTCAACAGGTAGTACTGGAACAAATGGAGATCCACAGGCAAAAGAATGATGTTGGTACCATGCCTCATACCTTATGTAAAAATTAACTCTAAAAGGATCATAGACTTAAAAATAGAGCTAAAATTGTAGTACTCTGAGAAGAAAACATAGGAATAAATCATTGAGATATTTGGGTAGGCAGTGCTTTTCTTAGCAATGATATCAAATCAAATGAAACAACAAAAGAAAAAAATAGGTAAATTGACTTCCTCAAAATAAAAGCTTTTGTGCTTCAGAGAACACCGTTAAGAAAGGATATGCAGATGGGCCCCTGGGTGGCTGGGTGTTGGACTTTGGCTCAGGTCATGATCTGACAGTTTGTGAAATCGAGCCCCGCATTGAGCTCTGTGCTGACTGTGCAGAGCCTGTTTGGGATTCTCTCCCTCTCTCTTTCTCTGCCTCTCCCCTGCACAGTCACACTCTTTCTCAAAATAAGTAAATAAACATTTAAAAAAATCACATCTGTATTGCATGCTTTTCTATATCTTCCTAGTGTTTGGTTTTATCTTTGTTCTTTGCTGCCTGAGCTTCTAGTGTTCTCCCGAATACTTCCTTCTTTTCCTGTTCTGCTTTACTGCACGCTTTTAAGTCTTACCTGTTCTTGGCAGTATGTAATTTTCTTTCTCCCTTCCTTTCATCCTCTGAATGTTTGTCTATACATAACGTTTCTGAGGTGTTTTCTATTTTTTTTTTTTTTTGAGCGTAGTTGACACTGAGATATACTCAGATACTTTTTAAAAGGCATAGGGAAAGGAGAGAATTTGGTACTAGAAAATGGTTTACTAATTTGAGTTCTGCACAGTTGATGAAAATAGTATTATAAATCATGTCAAATATACCGCCCAGTAGAGTTCATTTATTTAAACACAGTTAGCAAGGAAGGAAGTGCATCCAATGGCATGTCTTATGAAAGTAGGAAATGGAAAGGTTATCAGTTGTTTTGGGTGTATGAGAGCAATATGTATACAAAATATGAGACTTTAAATTTTTGTTAATTTTTAGGACTACTGAATTTGAAAGTTGGGGATGTGATTATACAGGTTCTCATTGAAACAAACAATATAAAATATAAAAAAATAATAAGCATTATATTTTGTAAAATATTAGTTTAATTTAAGCATTATAGGTTCTAATATTCTCTGAGATTTAGTTTGTGTTTAACATCTACCTTTCATGTTCTGCCAGGTCTTCCGGTTTTGCCTCTCATGTATACATATTTTCTTTCTTTCTTTCTTTTTATTTTTTTAATTCTTGAGAGAGAGAGGGAGACAGGGCATGAGCAGGGGAGGGGCAAAGAGAGAGGGCCACAGAATCTGAAGGAGGCTTCAGGGTCTGAGCTCTTAGCAAAGAACCTGATGCAGGGCTCAAACTCAGGAACCTCGAGATCATGACTTGACACTCAGACACTCAACTGACTGAGCCACTCAGGTGTCCCCATATTTTCATTTCATACTTAGCCTCAATTTCTAGACATACCTGTTATTCTTTCTGTAGGTTCTGTTAATGATTTATTCATTTTGTATAATCTCATCTAGACATTTGCAGGATTGGTATCTTTAATCAATAATTCTTTCCTCCTGCCTACTTGCCTGCCTGCCTTCCCTCACAACTCCCTACCTTTTTCTCTATCTCCCTCCACTATGCTTTGCTCCTCCCCCTGGCCTTCCTCCTTCATTTTTTTTTCTCTTCTAGCCAGCAATTGAGCCATTCTCTCCTTTTCCTATAATCTTTCTAATGTATGCATAACTTTTGGTATTCTTCTGTACTGTGATTACAGTAAAAAAAATCAAGATTTCTTTAAAAAATTTTTAATGTTTTTTATTTATTTCTTAATTAAAAAATTTTTTTTTATGTTTTTATTTTTGAGAGACACAGAGAGCACGAGCAGGGGAGGGTCAGAGAAAGAGGGAGACACAGAATCCGAAGCAGGCTCCAGGCTCTGAGCTGTCAGCACAGAGCCCGACGTGGGGCTCGAACCCACAAACCGTGAGATCATGACCTGAGCTGAAGCCGGAGGCTCAACCAACTGAGCCACCCAGGCACCCCAAATCAAGATTTTTTTATTGAAATTCCCAGTTGCCAAGTCTTTTGTTCCTTTAGTTCAGTGTTTGTTTAGAGGGGTTTTTCTTTTGAGGTAAAATTTACATTAAAATGTGTGCATAGATCTTAAGCATACCATCATTAAATGACCTCTATCTTCTAAGTCAGTTGTGTTCTCGTAAGGGAACGAACTCCCATCATAAGGCCATACTTCTAAAACTTGTGTGTTCATTTGGATTTTCAAAAACAAGACTCTGAAACTCTGAATACCACAAAGTACTTTAAAATTTTTTCTTTTTAGATTTTTTTATTATATCAATGTGTGCTACGTAGTATAATGATTATAATTAAAGGTGTTTTTATTTTTTCTTGATTGTTCCATGCTTCAGCAAATATTCTTAGCATTTTTAATGATACCATGCCGGAGGAAATAACTTGAGGGTGTTTTGGTTGGTTAGTGTAAATTAATTCTTTAGTACGAAAATGTAAAGAAAGGCAAGGATTGCCCTTTTGTCTACTTCATAAGCCAAATGTGTAAAAGAGGTAGTTAATTTAAGACACTTGAAACATCATGGAGTGCTTTATGAGTTTATCGAGTACTCACATTTATCTGAGCTCACTTGAGCCCCCCATTCACCATGTCGGATAGGTGGACAGTTGTTCTGTCTGCCCTGTGAGTGAAGAAACCAAGGCTCAGGCAGGGAGGGGTAAGGGCAGTGTAGCAGTTGAAGTGGGGCCCTCTCACTTTAAATTTAGTCCAGTGGCAACAGCTGTGCTCACACTTAGTCTTTTGTTCAAGTGCCAATCCAGCTGCTGGGATTTGCTGATGAATAACTACCAAATGTTTTATTGCACAGACTAGTGTTAACTGTAATGATGACTCTGATGACTTACGCCATTATTTTGAGTTCCCCGGTATGAAATACTCAGATATAAAAGAACTGCAACTATTGGGAAACTGATATTACATACCCATTCTGTTCTCACAAAAGTGAACGGTATCTTAAGTGCCAAGTAGTGTGGCAAAATGTCTGCTTTTCAGAAATCTATTGTGTGAGAAGCTCACTGAAGAAAAGAAAGTCTTATTGACAGATCTGTTTTGGAAGGTTTAGGTTTCACAACCTCCTTGAAGGTATGCCCTCCCTTAGGTGGACAGGTCGTTAATGACAAAGCCATCTGGAGAAAATCAGCTTGACATTGGGTGATGGGCTTGACAAAAATGTGGGCTGTTTTGTTTTTGTCAGTGGATGTAAAGGTTTAGGTCTTGGTTTGGTTGATGCCATTAAGGAAAAGTTGGAAGAAAAGTATACTTGAGGAAACCTTGTGATTGAAACTTACTAAAAGTCCTTTAGGATCAGAAACTGGAAATAATCTATTTGAGATCACCTTTGGAGTCTGTATCCTTACTTTTGTCATTTTGAAGATAGATTGCATAGGAGCTGAAAACCTTTGTTCTTTCTAATATTAGTGAGGATGTCTGCCTACCGAGTACGAATCATGTAGTTCTTTCAAAAATGTTAGATTGCTTTTTAAGCTAGGTAATGGTTGATCTGCCTCATGCACACCTTGAAAATGGTGATAGGTCCTGACCAATGAGTCATTCAAACTCCTACATACTCTATAGATAAGACAAAAAGGACAAGGAAGTCAGGTAGTTGTTCCCATTTCCTGCTTATCCTGGGCCTCTTTTTTCTTATCATCTCTCTCACAGGGCTGGCCAGCTTGGAGCCTGTTGGGACAGTTTCGTTTGGGGACATTTTTAAGAAAAGATGATTCTTTATGTAAATCTGTGTGCTAGAAGTATTCTGACAGGTCTGAGATCTAGGGTATGCTTGTTGTTGAGAAAGAAGGGAATGGATTATGGAAAAAGAGGGAAAAGAAATACATTGAAAAGAGTGCCACCCACAGTGGCTTCAATAGTGTGTCTCAGCTGCAGGGCATATGGTGCCTACTTTGGGTGCAGCCCACTTTGGGGCCACTTTCTTCTCTGAGCCTTGGATCTGAGTGTTTTTATTCCTTTTTTTAAATGCATCTCTCCCTAACATTGTTGGAATGCTAGAGAATCAAGAAGAAGAAAAATTGCAGCCATAATTCTTTCCTTCTAATGAAACCACTGTTCAACTTTTGATACAATCTTTATTTCTTCTTCTTTAATTCTCTTTATGTTCCTAGAATGAGAAGATGCCTGTTTTTGTCTCCTGTTTCTGCGAGGTGCCTTTGACTGTGTCCTTGGAAAGCTCAGTGAAGGTATCACTGTGCCTCAGTTAAATTGTCACTCCAAACTCCGAGAAGTATTACCTGCTGCATTTTTTCTCAGCAGGTGACTAATATTTCTACATTGTTTCTCTTGAAGTGTGTGGTCTTGAAAATGATGCTGGGCATGAGGAGGGTGGGAGACTTATGAAAAACTAGCACTGAGGTTTCCAGAATTAGTGGCTGGGACTTATCAGCTGCTGTTTTCAGTCCTACATTCTTTCTCTTCGTGTCCATTTCTTATCATGTAGAGATAGATTTTCTGTGGCAGGGTAATGAATTCTCATCAGTCTTCATTTTGACTGACAAACACAGCATGCTAGCTATGTGGGAATAAGAAATGGTGTCAGATAAGAGTGGGAATGACCTGAATTTTCATTGGAGAAGACTTTTTCTGGAAGAGTGACTCGGTAAAGTGGTTCTGTTTTAGTTTGCCTGAACCAAGTAAATTCCAACACATTAAAGTCACTTGGAGTTTTAATATAGTTTATTCTACTGGGACAAACTTACTTGAGAATTCCTTTGTGACTCACAGTGTAATGAAATTTCATCAGTTTATTTTATTAAAGCTAGGAAAAAACTTTTTTAAAGTTAATGAGCATTTTACTAAATGAGCTATACTTCTCAGGAATGGGTATAAGAAGGGGGAGGTCATGCAAATTGGGATACGTTTTCTCATGGGAATCTTTAATTTCAAATGCCCTGTGTTTGCGATGTTAGATGATCTTTATTATCCTTATTATTTAACCCTGGCAGATGATTTTTTTTCTCTCTTTTGTAAAAATAGGTCTATTTCATAATAACCACAATAATAATAGATCCACAGATATATTCTTAATCATTGGCCTATGTCAGTTTAATTTGTCACCGTATCTTTGGCACTTTCTACAGTACCTGGCAGTAGCAGGCCCTCAGATATTTGTGTGGACAGTGTTAGTTATTGTTAATTGCAGAATAATAAGCCTTTATTTGTTCTTTTACATGTAATAGTTTAATTGGAATTATTTCTTAAATTACACCAAACAGCCAACTTATCTTTGTAAGTTTAAAGTTCTATACTAAAATTTCTTGAATATGTTCTTTCAGAGCTTTGGACTGAATGACTTTTCTGAAATATTTTTTGCTCTGGAATGGTAATAAGTTTGAGAAATACCTGTGGTAATTTTACACTGATAAGTAGAATTACTACTGACTGCAGTTTTCTGACGCTAATATTACCACACATTTCTATAGGTTGCAGTGAGTAGTATGGTAAAAAGTATACATTTAAATATTCTAAAACTTATTGAAATAATTTGATACTGGGGAAAAATATTTGGTAACTAATTTACATGTAAATTAAATACAGAAATATAACTTCACTTTTCTAAAAGTGAATGTATAAAGGAGGTTTAAAATGATACAAAGAGAAACTTCCTAAGTTCTTCTGTTTCTGTTTATTTCAGAGCTGAAAACAGTGAAATCACGTTTCACAATTAAAAAACTGTTAAGAAGACAATATGGGGACTCCTGGTTCTGGAAGGAAAAGGACACCTGTAAAAGACCGATTTTCTGCGGAAGATGAAGCTTTGAGTAACATCGCTAGAGAGGTGCGTCAGAACACCCTCCTCTCAACACTGAGACTTTTTAAAAATGCCAGGGGGTGGGGAGCGGGTGTGGATCTCTGTAGACTTCCATTCACGGAGCTGATGTCAGAATGTAAGATGTTCTATGTGGCCTCTAAACGCTCTGTCGGAAGAGAATATAGTTATCGTCTGTT
This sequence comes from Mungos mungo, assembly GCA_004023785.1. Taxonomy (NCBI): domain Eukaryota; kingdom Metazoa; phylum Chordata; class Mammalia; order Carnivora; family Herpestidae; genus Mungos; species Mungos mungo. The sequence continues at coordinate 8,632 of PISW01010246.1, read as the reverse complement.
TGGCTTTCTGTTCCTCTTATTTAAAATAAATTTTTCATTTTATTTTTTTGTGGATTACTTTGAGGTACTTGCTGGAATGTTTTGAAATTGGTAATTAATCTTCAGTGCTGAAACTTACCGTAATTAGAATGTGGGCAATATAATAACTATATTATAGAAACACTCGTGGGCTATACAGTTAACGTATTCCAGGAGGCAGTGCATAGATGCTGACAGACACAATCCTTATTTGGTGTCTGCTCAGATGCAGTTGTCCTAGCTGCTTTTTGAAATACTGCACTGGGATTCGTATGTTTAACTTTGTGAGTTAAACTGAGTTTCAGGAGCATTTTTGTTTTGATTTGTTGACAACTTGGAAGAAAAAAAATGCAAAGGGCCATTACCTATTGAATCACGGGCAGCATTTCCTGTTGCATATTGGAAATTTAAGATAACTCCCAGCTGTGATATCTTAGTGAGGTGCCAACTTTGTTTCAGACTCTGGACTCTATCTGCAGCTGCAGACCTGACCATAAATGAATCTGGCCCAATAATTGGGTAGAACATTATTAAATTATATTCTTTTGCTGAGGATTAGTCCCTCACCACTTCCTCTTTGTTATTCTTAGTAAATAGCTCATTTAGGGCTAGTGCTGTTTCCTTTTGACATATTATACAGTTTCTTTTGGGTCCAGCTCATTGTTAAACTTTTCCTCTGGTTAGTTAGCTTTTGAATTAGAAGTCAAATCCTGTAGAAGGATGTTTGATGCAAAGACAAGTGATCTAAAAACGATGACAAAGTTATGATATTACTTTAAAAAAATTCCAGCAAGGGGGGCCTGACTTTGGTTCAGGTCATGGTCTCACAGTTTGTAAGTTTGAGCCCCACATTGGGTGAGCCTGAGCCCCACATTGACTGGGTGAGCCGTGTTTCTCTCTCTCTTTCTCTGTCCCTCATTCACTTGCGCCCTCTCTCTCTCTTTCAAAAAGAAATCAAGTGAGATATTTTCAGATAAAAGAGTAAAGGACTTTTTAAAATGGATTCAAAATTAGATGCAACAACCTTAAGTATTTGCACAGATGAAGCATGGAAGTCACATAGTTTTACTTGAAAACTGAAACTACTCAAAATGTTTATTTCCCAAATTGGAGGGATTTATCCAGATTTCTATAAGGAAAGCAAATGTCAGCACCTTCTAGGCTTTTCTGCATTGTCACTAAATATTTGAACTCTCTTTTTGGATGTGATGCTTCGTTTGCAAAAGTGGGTGCCTTTAAACATTTAACACTTGCGTACTTACTGTGTGACAAGTACTATTGTAATATTCAAAATGTACTAATTTATTTAATCTTCACAAAATTCTGAGATTGGTGTTACTATTGTCTCCATTTTAGCAGATAAAGAAACCATCTCACAGAAGAGTTAAATATTTTTCCTCAGGTCACCTAGGCAGGAAATAGCAGAGCTTGTGTTCAAACCCATAAAGTCTGGCTCCGAGGTCTGAGCATTTAACCACTCGCTCTGCTATACTGTTTCTCAATATTCTCCAACTCCCCCATTAGTAGTTTGTTTTCTGTAACTTTTCATGATTTTGAAAGTACTTGCACGTCTTGATTCCCGTAATAACTTTGTGAGGTAGGTAGGATAGGCACTATTATTAGCCTTATTTACAAATGAGGAAACAGATGAAGCTGAGATAAATGTCTGAAAGGTATGAGAGGTGGGGCTCACATTCTGCTTGTTAAGCTGTCGTTCATTCTCCTGCACCAAACTCTTCAGGAGGCAGGCTGTGGAGGGTTATGAGCGTGGCTCTTAGTTCTGGCTCTGCTAGCAGCTAATTGAGTAATTTTGTTAAGTAGCTACTGTGGACGTTAGTTTCCTCATCTGTAAAATGAGAATAGTCTTGTCTTCTTGTATTATAGGGCTGCTGTGGTGATGAGAGGAAATAAAGCATGTAAACTGTTAGCATAGTGTTAGGCTTGCAATGGCTATTTTCTTGCTTGATAATGTCATAATTGACAGTGAGAATACAGGTAAAATAGTCTTTTTTTTTTTTTTTTTTGGTAAAAAGAAATACATTAAGTTGGGTGTTCTAAAGAATTGTTGATTGTCAGACTCAGGGGAGTTTTTTAATGTTCAGATTTCCAGGCCTCACCTGTACTTGCTAATCTGGATTTGGGATGGGGGGGCGGGGTTGACCTCAGAAACCTGTGTTTCTGTGTGCACACACACCTGCACACACACTTCCTCCCAGGGGGTTCTCATGGCCAGTTGGACTTGGGAACTGTGAACCAAAATACACAGAAGAACCTATGGATGGTCAGGTTCTTATACTTTCAGGTGGTTTTCCTCCCTGTTCGTTATCATTTTGCTATGAAATAACAAATTTAATCCAATTATTAGATTACAACTTGTAGTATAATAAAAGTTATTAGTATAAGAGGGTTTAAAAGACCAGTATTTCTGGTTTTCATTTCTATTTTCAGAGCTCTCAGTATGCATATGCCAACTCCACTAGCCTGGTCAAAGGCTCAGCTTCGCCTTCAACACGAAAGGGGCAGTTTTTAGTAAGATTGACAACTTATTTATAGGAGTGCCTAATGTGTGATGTTGTGGTTTGAAAACTTTAGAAGTTTGGCAGTTTTAACAATTCTTTTATATATTCCTTGTGGCTATTTTTCTTTCCTTTACACTTTTCATAGCCAATTCTTAAGTGCCCACCACCCGTTTCTTGGTTAATATTCGCAGATAGTCCCTAATCCTTATTTTTCACACACACAAAAAGCATGACTGAGGTTAGGAATAAGCAAAAATGAACAGAACCCTTATCATGATTAAAAAGGACAAATAGCGGGGCGCCTGGGTGTCTCAGTCGGTTAAGCCTCCGACTTTGGCTCAGGTTATGATCTCATGGTTTGTGGGTTCAAGCCCCGCGTCAGGCTCTGTGCTGACAGCTAGCTCAGGGCCTGGAGCCTGCTTCCGGTTCTGTGTCTCCTTCTCTCTCTGCCCCTCCCCCTCCACCTCCCATGCTCTGTCTCTCTCTCTGTATCAAAAATAAATAAAACATTAAAAAAATAATAAAATAAAAAGGAAAAATAGCTTAATCCTTTTTTTATAGTTAAATCTTAAGTGTTTAATTTTTCTTTTCTCACTTCATATTGCTTTTTGAAATAGACAGGGAATGCCATAAAGAAAAATAACCTCTTTTTTCCTTCTGCTCACTCTTGGCTCGGGTTTCTTGCACCTCAGTTTGTCCCAAGTCAGAGAACTGGGGGGAATGAGGAGGAAAAGAAACAAAAGGCATAAATATATTCTGCAGACTGGATAATTTGCCTGCTAAAATATGGAACCGAGCACAGGGTGGTAAAACACATAAAACCTAACATCTTAAACCATTTCTGAAATGTAGGATTCTGTGGCTTTGTGCAGCCATTATCATCACCCATCTACAGAAGTCTTTGTTTTGTAAGACCTGTGTACCTTTTCAGAAAGATGTTTAGGAGTTTGAAGACGGCTCTGGGAAGGCAGGAATGTGGATGGAGTGATGTAGGAGGCATGTGGCCGCTCTGTGAGGGGGGCTGGGGCTGTCACAGCTCTCATAAGAGCTCAGAAGAGCCCTGTTGGAAGGGGTTACCAGCAAGTCCTCTGAGGTCTTCAGAAGACCAATGTGGATTCTTTCCCTTCTTGCTCGTTTGGCTTTGATTATTCCACAGGTATGGGGGAAATGCAATTGCAGAGCTGACTTTAAGTGAAAATTACCTGATAGCACAGAGTGTATCAATTTGGGCCGCTGGCTCTCCACAGGAAGAAGGTGAGGATAGGGCAAAAGCTACCTGCGCCGTCTAACTTGCAGCCAGTTCTGTGAAGGTTACAGTGAGTGTTCCCAGGAGAAGAAGTGAAGCCTTTTGAAGGGATAGCAAACAGTCTTTTTAAGGTATCACAGAAGCCTGGAATGTTACGAACCTCCTTGTTTTAGAGCTGAAAATATGAAGAAAACATGTTTCGTACACATCTCTCCAAATGGAAGTTACCAGAACGTTGATTATTTTTGGACCTTATGATCTGATAGTCCTTCCAGCTCTGAAATTCTGTGATTTCTCTTGAGATCTGGGGCCCAAAGAGATTCATGCTCTTAATGCATAGCTCTTTGAAATCTAAAGGATCAATGACAAGCATAGACATCGATTTTATAGGAGTTTGAGTCTAGCCAATGGAATGTTAAGAGACTTGTCGAGCGGAATGTGCGGAATGTGCGTGTAGACGTGTTCGGAGCACACACCTGCTGGTGATAACGAGGAGAGGAAGCTTTGATGGCCTTTCAACATTTGTGGCTGCTCGAGCTTTCAGATTTCATGTTTTAAAAATAGCTTTATTGAGATATAATTCTCCCCTTTGAAATGTTTTCGGTATGTTTTAGAAATGGTTTTGGGTATTTTACAATATTAATTTTTTAAAAGTTGTGATTATAATAAATATAACAAAATTTGCCATGTTGACCATTTTAAGACTACAATTCAGTGGCATTCATTGCATTTACAATGTTCTGTAGCCATCACCACTATTTCTAAAACTTTTTCATCACCCCAGATAGTAATTCTGTACCCATTAAGTAAGAACTCCCCATTCCCCTTCTTCTAGCCCGTGGTACCCTTGATCTGTTTTTTATCTCTATGAGTTTGCCTAATTCTGGATATTTCCTACAAGTAGAATTATATAGCATATATCCTTTTGTATCTGCCTTTTTTCACCTAGCATAAGGATTTTCAAGGTTTATCCATGTTGTGGCATATGTCAGAACTTCACTCCTTTTGGTGTGGCTGAATAATTTCCCACTGAACGTGTGTGTTACATTGTGTTTATCCATTGATCTGCTGATGGACATGGGTGGACTGCAGTTTGCTGCCTGGGAAGTAGTAGTCATCTTAGGCATCTGGCAGTGAGGGCCAGAAGTTTCTGGGTTTTGATTATGGACTAGCAGCCTGAGTGGAGGATACAAAGGGAAGAAATATACTTATAGTTTAAAAGATTCTGTCCAGTTTTATTGTTTTGTATTAAAAATTTTTTTTAATGTTTTTACTTGTTATTTTTTTGAAGCCAGAGAGCCAGAACATGAGCCAGTGAGGGGCAGAGAGAGGGAGACACTTAATGTGAAGCAGGCTCCAGGCTCCAAGCTGTCAGCGCAGAGCCTGATGCAGGGCTCAAACTCATGAACCATGAGATCATGACCTGAGTAGAAGTTGTATAGTTAATCGACTGAGCCACCCAGGTGCCCCTGTTTTGTATTTTTAAATTTTATTTATTTATTTTGAGAGAGAGAGAGAGAAAATGAGTGAGGGAGGGAAAGAGAGAGAGAGAGTCCCAGGCAGGCTCCATGCTGTCAGCGCAGAGCCTGATGCCGGGCTTAAACTCACAAACCATGAGATCGTGACCTGAGCAGAGGTCGGATGCTTAACCAACTGAGCAGCCCCCCAGGCTCCTTTGTCTGGGGCTACTGTCTTGTGGAATGCTAACCATGACAGCTTGGTAGAGGTAATGGTCCTTTAGTTCCCTCACTATTGTACTTGAGTAATTTATTCATTTTTAGGGCAAATTAAGGATGAAAAACTTTTGACAAGGATAGCAGCTTTTGAAAGTTCGAAGGATTACCATAATCACAGTATCTATGGGTGTTAATACCATCTTTTATTTAAGAATAGAGCTAAAGAAGACTGCACACGTATTGAGTGTCATTCATTCAATAATGTTCATTGAGCATGTGTTCTCTGCAAGTACTGTGCATTATGGGTGTGGAGTGGACAGGCCTAACACAGTCAGTTGTTGCCCGCATGGAGCTTAATTTCTACAGGGGGAACTACATAAAGGAATAGTTCAACTTTCAGTTCCCTTTTTTTCTTCAAAATTAGTATCTACATTTTACATGGTAATGCCTTTTTTTGTCTTGCAAGCTGTGATTTGTCAGTGTTTGTCACAGCGGCATTTTTAGAATTGAGGAAATAAGGTAATCTACTTACAACTGTGTTAAGTGTTTTGTGTAAAAAGTCAGTGATTTTATTCAAGAGTGTGTGGCAGTGGGCCTTTACATGTTTGGGGGCCTTTGGAGGGCTTCCCTGAGGAAGTGCCCTTTCAACTGAGTTCTGAAGGATGAGTGGAATCATTGAGAGGAAAGACAGTTGTCAGATGTAGATGAGAGCTTTCCAGTCAGGGAAGCACGTGTGACAAGCTTTTGAACCTGAGTATGGAGAGTTCAAGGAACAGTAACAACAGCTCATATTTACTGGTTCCTGAGCTCGATGATGTCCCAGTCACTGTCCTAAGTTCTTTACATGGATTTAGTCCTCACGACAAGTCTACTCTTCTTGTTTTATCCCTGGTAAGTGCACGATGTGGAGAAGTGAGGTAACTTGCCTGAGGTCACACAGCTAGAAAGGGTAGGGCTGAAAGTCGCATGGGGGCCCCGGCACTCTGACAGTGTCGTGCCTTCCGTGGGGTCACCAGCGCTGACACGCATGGCAAGGAGGGCTGGAGTCAGAGAGGTGGGCAGGGGCCAGTCCTCTAAGCCAGGGGCTCTCAGCCAAGGGTGGTTTCGTCTCCCAGGACATCTGGCCATGTGTGGAGTATTTTAGAGGTAACAGGAGGAGGGGTGTGCTACTGGAGCTTGTGGCTAGAGACCAGGGATGCCCCAGACACCCTGCAGTGCACAGGACACCCCCCACGACGAAGACATGTGTGGTCCAAATGTCAGTAGGGCCAAGGTTGAGAGCCCTATTGCAGGTTCTTATAGATTCTATTTAGGATTTGGAAACACACTGTGTTGGAAACACAGTGGAAAAACATTGAAGAGTTTTGTGTAGGGTCCTGACATGAAAGGAGGACTTGAGTGCAAGCTGGAGATTGTATCAGAAAGGACATTAGTGGATGTGAGGAGATGAGTCGTGACACTTGCAGAGGCGGTGGGGGCCTGGCCCAGAGGGATGGCATTGGAGATGGTGAGAGGTGGGTGGGACAGAGAAGTTGGTAGTCGATGCTCACCAAATGACTGTGTTTGGGTAGCAGCAAGGGAAAGGTTTGGCTTGCGCTTCTGGGTGGTGGTAGGGAACGTTCAAGTGGGGACAGGCTTGCAATGGGAGGCTCATGGACTTAATGTGTATTGTATTTATGTGCCTGTGAGGCATCTAAGTAGAGACTATGAAGAGGCAGTTTGTGGATACAGATCCAGAGCTCCAAGGAAAGGTCTGGGATGTAGATGAAAATTGAGATCCATGAACATGTAGAAGGTAATTTAAATTGTGAGTATGGATGAGATTGTCTAGGGAGGAAGTATAGAGTTGACAGTAATCATTCCCCAGACTGAGTCCTAAAGTACTCTAAGAGTTCAAGATCAAGTCTCAAGTCTTAATTCTGACACTTTGATCATCCTTTTGTGTTTGGTTCAGGTTGTTGTGTGCAAATCAGATTTGTCTGAAAAGCTGACTTCACAGGAAGCAGAGTTACTCTTCTTGAAAATACTTCTGGGGTACCTGGCTGGCTCAGTCGGTTAAGCACCCGGCTTTGGCTGAGGTCATTATCTCACGGTCTGTGGGTTCAAGCCCCATGTCTGAGCTGTTGGCACAGAGCCTGGAGCCGGCTTCAGATTCCATGTCTCCCTCCCTGTCTCTGCTCCCCTGCTCATGCTCTGTCTCTCTCTCAGAAGTGAATTAACATTAAAAAAATTTTTTTTTAAACTTTTGCGTATTCTCAATGGTGGTCTGCAAAAAAATTATAAAAGATTTTGAAATGCGAGTTAATTTTCCAGAGTTTTGGAGAGTGACTGTATTTTTATTTCTATTCAGTTAAAAAAAAATTCTCCCCGTTTGTACTTACTGTTTTTAGTAGACAAATCCTTTGAAAGAGCAAATCTAAGTTGTTTTTAGTCATTTAGAATCCTTCTAGTGGCGTTAGTACATGAATTCAACCAGTTTCTATTGAGTCCAGAACTCTCTCCATTTTTTCCCCCATTTGCCCCTGTAACTAAGTTAGAGCCCTGGCTCTGTAGTGGCCAGTGTCACTCTGGAGTATCTTGCTGTTCTTGATTTGTTCCTCTAGCCAAAATTAACAAGGCTTTGTTTTGTGTCAGTGTGGTTGAAATATATTTGGAATAGCATTCGTTGTTATAATCTTTACCATTCCTGTGACTTACAGGAATTTGGAGAAAAAGTTCAAATGACACAATATCAGTAACCTAAATGTGAAGACATTATTGGCAACACCCTTTTTTCCTCCCAAAGTGTTTCTACTAGAACTATGATTCACAGTTTTCCCTTTGGTTAGCTATGTCACTGCAGATCCAAAGTTCCTGCTCTCCTGAGTGATCTCTTTGGTAGGTTATATTCAGACCTCAGTAATAAAGTCTGTAATCTTAAATTTCCTCTCTCATTCCAAAAGAATGTTTTGCTGTCAAAAGGTCTCTGAATAAAAGGAATATATAGTCGTTTGGCATCAGAATAAAATGGCTTAAAGTCCCTAGATTTTCTCTAATACATGTAGGTGTTTGTGCTCAGAAAACATTATATAGTTGGTCTTCAACTACCAAATACTTTTTAAAAAGTACTTGACCATAATTACATCATAAGATTTAATTGAGAAAAACCTGAGATTTTCTACTAAGGGGAAGTT
>PISW01010245.1:12702-51773 GCA_004023785.1 Mungos mungo | reverse complement strand
CATCTTTCAATCCGTGTTTTGGAAGTGAGGTCTGATGGGACAGTGGAGCCTGGGCTCCACTTCCTTCTCTGTTTGGGAAGAGTTCGTGCCCCCCCACTTCTCTGCCCTGATGCTTTGAGTCCCGCCCAGCCTTCCTCTGCATTGACCATTGTCCCCGTGGGGCCTGGATCAGGCATGCTGAGGCTCCAGGCTGGACATCTTGGGGTAAGACGTGTGCAGTGTCCCTGCTCTGGGCACATCTGGTGATTTGGTGAGGGCCAACCCAGACACCTAGGGCACCCTGGCAGTACCCTGGTGGGGGCATCTTTCATCCGCCTCAAGTTAGGGTGGTGGTCCACGGGGTCTGCCCCCTGCCTCAGGTGCTGGGTCTAGGGGAAGCGATGTCTGGCTTGACTTCTCTACCTACTCTAGGGCACCGTGCACGGGGCTGGCGGCTGGTGGGAGGAGAAACCTGGCATCCGCAGGTCTGTGTGGGCCGCTGACTTGTTCGTGGGTGCGCTGGCTCGTGCGTGGGCCCATCGGCCTGTGTGTGGGCGCCGGCCTGTGTGTGGGCCCGTCGGCCTGTGTGTGGGCGCCGGCCTGTGGGAGGGCCTGCGTGCCCCTGTCAGTATCTCCGTGCATGAAAACGGGCAACATTAAATAGCAAATCAGAAACGCCGTGAGCGGCTGAGGCAGAGACTGGCGAAGGGAAACAAAGGCTTCCTATCCTCGTGCCTTTAATGGCATTTCCCCCTGATGTCTGAGCAAGGACTCAGCGTTTGCAAACTGCTCAGTTGGTCCTGGGGGAGCTGGGAGGGGAGTGAGTTTAGAGCGGGCTGAGTTTGAGGAGCCTCTGGGGCACCTCGGAGGAGGGTGCAGGGTTTGGGTCTGGAGGTCTGGAGCTGCAGAAGGACGCATGACGGGTGCCTGCAGGGGTGGGGGGGATGTGCTGGGGGCTCTGCTGAGGAGGGAGGAGCCTGAGGCAGGGCCTGGCTCTGCTCGGTCAAAGCCCCCTTCCCACCCTGAAATCTCCTGATGTCCAGGATCTGCTGTCCCTCCTTGTCTACCCCCTTCCTTCTGACTTCCTCACCCAGCCTGGCGTCCAGACCAGAGGCACCAGACTCGTCCGAGCGCCTCCCGGACGACCCCTGCCCTCCTGGGCTGTTCCCAGGCACGCCTCACATCTGGGGGCCTGCTTCCCAGATGGCCCTGCCACCTCCCGCTGGCCACGTGCTCCCACGCCGGGCACATCTGATTTCCTGCCTGTTGCCATCCCTGTTTCCACCGGGCACGTTTCTGCCCCCAGGACCCATCTCAGCAGCAACAAATGTGTCTCTGCTGTGGCTTTACTCATCCCCGAATGATTCGCCGTTCAAGCTCTGCCGTGTGGACGCCCTCCTTCAACCCCACCTGCCCCGCCTCACCCCACGGAGGACCCCTGACTGCCCCTCCCCCCCCCACGGAGGACCCCTGACTGCCCCTCCCCTGCCCCATTGAGGACCCCTGGCCTTGGACTGCAGTGTGGAGGCTGCGGTCATGTGATCTGGGGCAGTGGAAAGGGCTGGAGAAGGGCACAGCCTTGGGGGCCAGACAGACATGGGTTCAGATCTGGCCTCTGCCGGCTCCCAGGTGAAGACCCGGGCAGGTTTCCTCCTCTCCAGGTTCGCTCACCGGCGACAAGCATTTATCACACCTGCTGCGCAGGGTGGTTGCAAATGTCACAAGAGACAAAGTGCGCCACGCGCTCAGAAGAGCGCCAGGCACACGACTGCCGCCTGGAGGGCCGCTGCCGGGGACCCTTGCACTGCCCGCCCCTCCCTGACCTCGGTTCCCGCGGCCCTTCCCTCTCCCCTCCGTCCCAGGGAGGACCGGCTCTTCCCTCACGTCCTCCTGACCCTCCTTGTCTCTGTGACGTGCTCCGCGCGACCCGCCGTCCTAGCGAACACCCAGGTCTTCATCCAGCCCACGCTACGACAGCAGCAGCTGGTCACCCGTCAGGGCTCCGCTGCAGGGTCTTGGATAGTCTTGTGACCAGCGGCGATGTGCTCTGTGCCCTTCCGTGTAGAGCCAAGGTTCCCAGGGAGGGGGTCGCATCGCCCGGCCCGTGCTGATGCGCTTGGGGAAACCACTTCCTCTGATGACAGGACCCCAGCGAGCCAGCGCCACGCAGATCCCGGCTCTCCTGATGACGGGCCGTGTGGGTGCTGTGCCCTCCCTGGGTCCCGTTTCCGCTTCTAGCGGTGTAAAGTCGGCACCTGGCTGGCTCCGTCAGCGGCGCGTGTGAGTCTTGATCTCGGGGGGTGAGTTGGGGCTCCATGCTGAGTGTAGAGATTACTTATAAAAAATAAAATCTTAAAAGAAAATTGGGGCAAGTCAGTTGACCTCCCTGGGCCTCAGTTTTTATCTGGAAGTGGAAATAATGTCCCCCGCTGTCCCATCGTCACACGCTCTTTTCTGAAGGTCCAAGAAGACAGTGAGGGTCATGAAATTCTCCGCCTTGTGAGGGGCCCGTCGAAGACGCGTCTTCCCACCTGGGCGTGACGTGTGAGGCAGAGCCGGGGTTTCCGGGTCCCTTTCAAGGGCCTTCTCTGCCCGACGCAGCCGCTCTGGCTTGGCCGGCTCTGGGGGGGCCACGGAAGGCGCCACACGGCCAGACCTGCCCCCTTTCCCTGCTGGCTCCACGTCCTCAACTCCGTCCTGCTCCTCCTTCCGTCTCTCCGCGTTCTTTTCTCCACTTCCCTTGGCATCTGGCTGGAAGTCCATGATCCATCATCGCCAACATCCTAAACGTGACCTTCCGTCACACCCTTCCCCCTAACCCCAGACTCCGCCGTCTTCCTGCTTCTGAACCGGACACCCGCTCCCGCCGGAGTGAGGGGGCAGGCGGTGGTCGCCGTGAACCGTGGCCACCACTCTCACGTGGGCCCCAGCAACGTCCGGGAGGCAGGCGCCCCCCCCGGACAGTGCCCGCTGCAGAACGGCACCTTCCCCAAACCCCCAACGGCCGAGCAGACACCTCAAGTCCTACTTCACAGAGAAAGACGGAGCCAGGAGATGGGAATCCCGTGGCCTCCCAGGGCCCAGCCTCGGTGCCCCCTCCCTCTGTCCCCCCTCCCCCCGGCCTCCCCCCGCCCTCCTGATACAGTAGAGCAGCTGCTGTCTCCCCTCCATGGCCAGTCTGTCTCCTCTGAGAAAAGGGGGACCATTGCTTACTGCTCTCCTTGTGTCTTTCAGGATCAATTTCCAAATTCAAGGCTTTTCCTTCTTAAGTCTGAGCAAGTACACACACACACACACACACACACACACACACACACACACCTTTCGCTGGTCCTACATTTCTCTCTGCCCTAATTCCTCCCTTTCTTCCTCACCCAAGTCTTGGTGCGGTCGGCTCACGGCGCACAGCGCTAAGTGGAACTGCGCGTCCAGGGCCTCCTGCGCCCCGTTTCGGAGTGGGCGCAGGCCAGACTCACCGCACCGTCTCCAGGCGGCAGGAGGGGGCCTTCAGCGCCTCACAAAGGCTCTGGACCGCGGACGGGCTGAGGCAGTTTCCACTCAGGTCCAGCTCCTTCAGGTTTCCTGTGGCCCGGAGAGTGGAGAAGAGGACCCGCCAGCCGGCATCTGTGACCGGGGCCCAGCTGAGCCTGAGGGAGGGGACACGTGTGACCTGTGTGCGCGAGGCCTGTGCCCACAGCCCTGCACAACACACGGGGGCTCTGCCCCTCGAAGCACGGAAAGCAGCAGGCGGTGCCCTGCCCTGGACAGAGGGCCCCCCCCCCGCTCCTCCACCCATCACCCCCGCTGTGCGCCCTGAGCAGCCCCCCCTCGGCCCGCTCCTCCGCCCCCGCTCCCTGCCCTGGGTGGGTCCTCATTCCCAGGCCTGCCCCACCGCACTCCAGTGTCCGCCAGGTCTTTGCGGGCAGGGGCAGGTGTTTCTCATCTTTGTTTTATCTGCAGTGCCCAGCGTGGGGCAGACAAGGGTCCGGGGACCCTTCCTCCCTTCAGGGCAGACACACCTGTCTTCCTTCCACACAGACAGTCCGGGGTCCCCGGGGCCCAGAACAGAGAGGAGGGTCGGGAGGAGGGGGCAGGGGCGGGGAGAGGCGGGCTGAGGATGACTCGTGGGGGGTGTTGTATGTGACCCTGTCTGTTGCTGCCCCGGGTGGCCAGCAGGGGCCCCTCTCCCCTTCCAAGGGCAGCCGGACCCCAGGGAGGGTCCCCAGGAGGACGTGCCACCGCACAGTGTCTCAGGACGGAGGATGATGGGTTTCATCCGGGAGCGTTAGAGCCGCCTCTGCCCGTATAATTTCCACTCATTGACTGCAACCCTCAACCCGAGAGACCATGACCTGAGCTGAAATTGAGTCAGATGCCTAACTGACCGAGCCACCCAGGGGCCCCCTAAATTCAGTTCCTAGTAGATACTTATGGAATGAAGCATCTGAAGGGGGTGGGTAGCCACACAGGCACTAAGCGGTCAGCGCTGCGGGTGGTAGGAGCTCACGGCGCGGCTGGCTGGGGGCTGAGCGCTAGTGCCTCACTGGCTCTAAGAAGGAAGCCAGTTTTTCAGGGAGAAATAAAGACTCTCTTCCAGGCACACACGTTCTCAGGTGATGAGGGACATCTCAGGACCAATGTCATGGCCACCAGCCATCTCGGGGTTGGAGAGAGAGAAACAGGGACAGGTGGGCAGTGTGGAGGGGACCCCTGGCCGGCACAGGGGTGGAAGTGTGCCAGGAGAGAAGGTGGCCATCGTCACAGACAGGACAGGAAGCAGCAGTACGAGGGACAGAGCAGGCCGGCCCCCCAGGGCGGGCAGGCTGCCACCGAGGGTCTCGGGTGGACAGGGCGTGGGGGCCAGATTTGCAGTTAGAAGCCACTGGCGACCTCCATTCTAGGTGCCAGGCTTAGCGAGAGGGATGGGGGGGGGGGGGGGGGGGGGGGGGGGGGGGGGGGGGGGGGGGGGGCACTCACAGAGCCGTGCCGGGGGGAACCCGCGCCTGGCCGCGCCGTCCACCCTCGTTCAGCTGCAGCCTCTCCACGTGGCAGCAGAACTTGACGCAGAACGCCGAGGCGAGGAGCTCCAGGCCCGTGTGCGCGCACAGCCTCGCGCCGCGGAAGTGCGCCATCGCCTGCGCCAGGAACCCCTCGTCCTGGACCTCGTACACACAGCGCAGCAGCTGCAGGGAGCCCGGCTGCAGAGTCGGCGGCTGGCTCCGGACCTGGGCCTCCGCCCAGCGCAGGAGCTCCCGCCTCCGGCCCCGGGGCAGCGGGGCGGCGAAGACGCTCGCCAGGTCCCGCTCCCCCTGCTCGCTCAGGAGCCCGAAGAGGAAGCGCGTGGTCGGGGCCCCGAACAGGTCCGGCTTCCCGTAGGTCTCCAGCAGGTTTTCGGTCCCCGCGACGCCGTCGGGGCGCCGACGCTGCTCCCCAGGGCCCCCCAGCACGCAGCACACGGCCGCAAACAGCTCCTGGAGGCACAGGTGCCGGAAGCCGTAGCTCGCGGCGCAGGGGTGCTTCCGGAGAACGCCGGCCTTCACCAGAGAGGAGATGGTGGCCGGGTCCAGGCCATGCATCTGGAGGTCTCCCCAGCCGAAGAGGCTCTTCCCCCGCCAGACGCCCTGGGCGGCCAGAGAGCAGAGGCGGCTCAGCGCAGCCCCGAGGGGCTGGGCCGGCAGCGCCTGGGAAAGGTAGTGCAGGCAGAGCGCCGTGGTGGTCCGGGGCGCCAGCTCAGGCTCTCGTCCCTGCTCCATCTGCCACTTCAGGCAGGTGCAGGCCATCCAGGCCGCCAAGGGCACCAGGCACATGGACAAGAGCGCTTGGTTCGATTCCACCAAGCTCAAGGCTCTGACCGCTTGGCTTTCGTTCTGGAAATAAGCGTGGAAGTACTCCTTCCTGGTGGATTCGGAGAACCCCAGGACCTTCACCCACCGAGGCTGCTGCAGAGAGGGGGTGAGCTCGCACAGCGTGGTGGTCCGCGCCGTGACCAGCAGAGACGCCCCGGGAAGCAGACGCCGCCCCAGCAAGCCGTCCAGCAGGGCGCGCACGGGCTGCCGCTGGCCCATGGACCTACACTCCTCCGGCACCCACTTGGGCTCCCCCAGATCGTCGAGGATGAGGAGCAGGTGCTCCGGCTGGGATAGGATGTGCCCTACGGGAACCTCAGGGCCAGCCCGGCCCTGAGCGACGAGCTCGCTGAGGCTGGTGGCCTCTGACCCGTACAGCTCTCTGCAGTTGACATAGACGACGTGTCGGAAGCGGTCCGTGAACAGCAGGCCTTCCTCCCAGGCTCTCCGCACCCACCGGGCCATCGTCGACTTCCCGACGCCGGCATCCCCGTGCAGCACGACCGTGCGGGGCTCTTCCTGGGCACCCGGGACTGGGCCAAACAAGTCTTTGACCTCAATCAGATGTCCCTGGTTCTCCACTATCACGTGGTGCCAGCTGCCCCTGGCCCGGGACTCATGGCCTCTGAGGTGCGCTCGGTGTAGAAGCAGCAGCTGTGTGAATTCGGGGTGTAAATCCTCATCCTGCCACCGCTGTGCAGGGCTGGGCCCCTCTGTCTTCTGGTGCTGATTTCTCTCTCTGAGTCCTACAGAAGGGAGGAAAAGGTGGGCGTAAAGGTATAGAGTAGATCTGTTCCTGTGTTCGTTCTTTCATTCATTCGACAACTTTCAGGACCCCCTCCGGGCCACCTGCTGTGCTCTATCCAAGGGATCCTCTTGGCCGTGATGTCCCCAGGGGCAGAATAAGAGATCAGCCTTGGCTGTTGAGGACGCCTTCCATCTGCGCTGACACTGACCTCAGATGATGGAGCGGCATGGGGAATTGCCGGAGCCTTTCCTGGACTCAGAACTCCCCCCGCCCCATATCTACCCACAGATGATGGCCCTTCCCAGCCAGCACCAGCTCGCAGAGTCTGCACGAGATAAACCCTCCATCACCCTCAAAGCTAGAGGAAACGTGAGAAAACAAGCACCGTGACGCCGGCAGAGGAACACGCCGCTGCTCCAGCAGTCGACGCCCCAGAAGGGAGGCCTGTGGTTGACGAAGATGTCAAAACCCTCCTTGTGGGGAGCTCAGCAAGCCGGACGAGAATGCGGGCAGACAGCCCCGTGACAGGAAAGTCACACACGAACGGGACGAGAAGTTCGAAGAGAGACTGACTCCTGGAAGAGAAACAAGTGGAGATCCCTGAGCTGAAGAATACAATGAATGAAATGAAGAGAACACGCACTGAAGGGCGTCACTAACACGTGTGACCAAGCAGGAGAAGGAACCTGTCCCCTTGGAGGCAGGTCATCTGTGACTCTGCAGCCAGAGAAGAAACGAGAATAAAGCATAAAAAAGAGTCCAGACACCGACAGGCACAGTGATACTTGCACCCTGGGAGCCCCAGAAGGAGGAGAGAGAGAGGGGGGGGGGGGACAGAAAGCTTATGATTAAAGAAATAATGGTTAAAAATTTCCCACAGCCGGAGAAAGACATGGAGATCCAGACACACGAGGCTCCTAGGTCCCAGGACAGATTCCATCCAAAGGGGATTTCCCTATCCACATTATAATACAGCTGTAAAAAAAAAAAAATCAAAGAGGGAATTTTGAAAGCAGCAAGAAAAAAAATGACTCCTCACATACAAGGGAACCCGAAAAGGCCGTCCGCAGATTTCTCAGCAGAAACTTTGCAGGCCCAGGTGGAGTGGGCTATCGATCCACTTATTCAAAGTGTTGGAAGAAAGAAATACATTGCCAACAAAATCCACTTGACCCGGCCAGGGGGTCCTTCAGGAAGGAGAGAGGGACGCGTTCCTATAGAAACAAAAAGCTCATCACTACTAGACCCGATTTATGAGAAATACTAAAGGGAGTTCTTCCGGCTGAAATGAGAAGATGCTAATTAGTCATCGGAAAATGCACAAACGTATAACTCACTGGTGAAAGTCAGTGTGTAGTGAAATTCAGGATACTCTCGGTACTGTAATGGTGGGGTGTGAACCACTGACCTCTGATAAAGGCTAGAAGACAGTATCTAGTTACGATAATTTTTAACGGGTGCACAATATTAAAAAATGTAAATCATGACATCAAAACCAAAATGAATGTGTGTGTGGAAGTAAAAGGTAGATTTTTGTACGTGATCAAAATGAAATTGTTATCACCTCAAAATAGACCGCGCTAGCAACTAGATGTTTTATGTAAGCCTCATGGTAGCCACAAAGAGAAAACCTACTGTAGACACACAGAGGATAAAGAGAAAGGAATGAAAACACACCTCTACGGAAATCCATCAGATCACCAAGGAAGACAGAAAGAGAATAAGAACAGAATGAAGGAACAGCAAAGCAGCCAGATAACAATGAACAAGACGGCAATACCAAGTCCTTACTATCGGAAATTATTTTATTTTTTTGAGAGAAAGAGAGAGTGCAAGCAAGGGAGGGGGCAGAGGGAGAGAGAGAGATAGAGGAGGAGGGGGAGAGAGAGAGACAGAGAGAGAGAGAGAGAGAGAGAGAGAGAGAATCCTAAGCAGGCTCCACGCTGATTATGGAGCCAAGCGTGGAGTCCGATGGGGGGCTCAGTCCCATGACCCTGGGATCATGACCTGAGCTGAAATCAAGAGTCAGAATCTGACTGGTGGTAGAATGTATGTTCTTCTCAAACGCACACAGAACAGAACGTTCTCCAGGGTAGTTGATAAAGAAGCCTCAACCATTTGAGTCACCCAGGTCCTCTGATAATCTCTTTAAATGTAAATGGATTAAATTCTCCATCAGAAGACATAGGCTGAATGGATTAAAATTTTAAAAGGGGGGGGGTACTTGGGTGCCTCACTCAGTTAAGCATGTTAAGCATCTGACTTCATTTCAGGTCATGATCTTGTGGTTCATGGGTTCGAGCCCCGTGTCAGGCTCTGTGCTGACAGCTTAGAACCTGGAGCCTGCTTCAGATTCTGTGCCTCCCTGTCTCTCTGACCTTCCCCTGCTCACCCTCTGTCTCTCTCAAAAATAAATAAACATTTAAAATAGTGCTTTAAAATTAAAAAAAAAAACAGGGATTCATGGCTAGCTCAATTGGAGGAGCATGTGACTCTTGATCTCGGGGTCATGAGTTCAAGGCCCACGTTGCGTGTACAGATTCCTTAAAGGTAAAATCTTAAAACAAAAAAACAGAAACAAGACCCAGCTGTCTGCTGTCTAAAAGAGACTCATTTCAGCTTTCTGGAACATTTAGGCTGGAGTGAAGGAATGGAAAAAGATGTTCTGCACAAATGGAAACCAAAAGACAATAGAAGTAGTTATATTAGACACAACAGACTTCAGGTCAAAAACTGTAATAAGAGAAAAAGAAGGTCGTCATATAATAACGATGGGGTCAATTCATCAGGACAGTAAGACACCTAAATTTGTCAAGAAAATATTAGCAGATGTGTCGGCAGGAAGAAAATAGGAGCTTCTCATACCCCACTTTCAACAACGGAGAGGCGATCCAGACAGAAAGTCAGCAAGGAAACACTGGACTTGAACCACACGTCAGACCTCATGGAACAGACACGTTGGACATAGAGAACATTCCATCCAGACGCACACACAACGTTCTCCTGGGTAGTTGATAAAGAAGCCTCAACCAGTTCAAGAAACTGAAGTCGCATCAAGTATTTTTTCCAGCTGTGGTGTATGAGACTTGAAATCACTCACAGCAGGAAACTGGGAAAACTTACAAATAAGTGGAAATTAAGCAACCGTCTCAGACAATTAATAGGTTAAAAGAACAAATTAAAAGAGAAATAAAGATACGCTTTGAGACAAATGAAAATGGAAACACGGCATCCCGAGCATCTGGAACGCAGCAAGAGCCGTTCCAAGAAGGACTAGACGGTGATGTGTGCGAACATTAAGGAAAGGGAAAGATCTCAAGTAAGCTTTACACTCAAGGAACCAGAAAAAGAAGAGCAAATTAAGTCCAAGTTAGCGGAACGAAGGGAATCACAAAGATCAGAGGAGAAATAAAAAGGAGAGAGATTGGAAAAACGAAAGACAAGTAAACTTAAAACTAATTAAAAAAAATAAACAAAATCAACACCTTTAGTGAGATTAAGGGGGAAAAAAGAGAAAGGACTCAAATAAGTAAACTCGGAAAAGGGAGACAACACATCTGAAATTGCAGAGAGACAAAGGCCCACGAGAGGAATCACCATACACCAGCTCACCGGACGCCCTGCAAGGAAGGCTACATCCCAGCCCACGGAGCCGGAACCATGAGGGAACAGGAAGTCTGCACAGATCCGTTAACTAGTCAGACTGAATCCGTGGCTAAGAATCTCCCAGCCAGGAGCACCCAGAACAGACGTATTCCCTGGTGGATTCTACAAAATGTTTACAGTATTAAATGGAAGAGGAGGTAACCGCGACTCCAGTCCCCGGAGGAGGCGAGCCTTGGCCCGATGGCAGGCCAGGCGAGGACACTCCAAGAGGAGAGAACCGCAGGCCGGTAGCCCCGACGAACACAGACGCGGAAACCCTCCACGAACTACTGGCATGCCAAGTTCAAGAGCCCGCCGGTAGCATCACACGCCACGGCCGAGGGGACTTGCGTCTGGGATGCCAGGGTGGCTCCGCACAGGCAGTTCAACAGACGGGATACACCGCAGTCACGGAATCCGGGGAAAAATGATGCCGACCGTGTCCACAGATGCGGAAAAAGCGCTTGAGAAAATTCAACTGTTTTTTCCATGCTGAAAACTCTCAAGCAACTGGGCGTAGCAGGAGCAGCCCCCACACGGTCGCGGGCAGGCAGGAAAGCTGGTCGCTGAAGGCTGAAAGCTTTTCTCCCCAGACCAGGAACAAGACAGTGATGCCCACTCTCACCACGTCTGTCCCACAGAGTCCCAGAAGTCCCCGGCAGAGCAGGCAGGCAGGCAAAACAAGGAAAAGGGACCCAGATCATTAAGAAAGAAGCAAGATGTCTCTGTTTGCAGGTGGCATAATCTTACATAGAGAAAGCCCTCAAGACTCCACCAAAACCTGCTAGAGTCGATAAAAGAATTCAGTAAACTTGCAGGATACAAAATCAACAAAATCAGCATAAATCAATAAAATCAACAAAATGTCAATTGCATTTTTATACACTAACAATGAACTATCTGAAAGAGATATTAAGATAGCATCAATGGGGCGCCTGGGGGGCTCAGTCGGTTGAGCCTCTGACTTTGGCTCAGGTCATGATCTCACAGTTCGTGGGTTCGAGCCCCGCATTGGGCTCTGTGCTGATGGCTAGCTCAGAGCCTGAAGTCTGCTTCTGATTCTGTATCTCCTTCTCTCTCTAACCCTCCCCTGCTCATGCTATCTCTCTCTGTCTCTCAAAAGTAAATAAAAAACATAAAAAACATAAAAAAATAAAAAAGAAATATTGTTAAGATAGCATCAAAAAACAATAAATAAGATATTTTGGGAACAATTTAGCCATGGAGGTGAAAAGCCTGTACCCAGGAAACATAAAGTACTGATAAAAGAAATGGAAGAAGACACAAATAAATGGAAAGATTGGATTTCCTGGATTAGAAGAATTAATATTGTTAAAAAGTCCATATGACCCAAAACAATCTGCAAATTCAGGGCAATCCCCATCAAATTTCCAGTGGCATTTTTCATGCACATGAAAAAGCCCAATCATAAAATTCTTATGGAATCACAAAAACCTCATAGCCAAAGCAATTTGAGAAAAAAGAAAAAGCTGGAATTACCACACTTCCTGATTTCAAACACTATCACAAAGCTACGATAATCAAAACAGTATGGTACTGGCATAAAAAAAGACACATAGATCAACGGAACAGAATTGAAAGAAACAACCCACACACGTATGGTCAGTGAAATCTGACAAGGGGGCCGAGATACTCAATGAAGAGGCCACCTCTTCAATACGCGATGTTGGAAAACTGGATATCTATGTGCAAAAGAATGAAACTGGACCCTACCTTACATCACATAAGTTAACACAAAGTGGGTTGAATCTTAATGTAACATCTGAAACCATAAAACCCCTGGGAGAAAATATGGGGGAGAAAGTCCTTGACGTTGGTCTTGATGATAATTTTTGGATACGACACCATAAGTATAAGAAATGGAAGCAAAAATACAAAAGTGCGACTGTACCAAACTACTAAGCTTCTTCACAGTAGAGGAAATGGTCAGTAAAATGAAAAGGCAACCTATGGAACGGAGGAGAATATAAACCATATACCAGGTAAGGGACTAACATGAAACACATATAAAGAACTCCTACAACTCAACAGCAAAACAAAACAAAACAACACAAATAACTTGATGAAAAATGAGCAAAAGACCCGAATAGACATTTTTTCCCAAAGAGGATGTACAAAGAACCAATGGGTACACAAAGAGGTACTCAAACATCACTATCTCTCAGGGAAATGCACATCAAATAGCACCTCGGACCTCTCTGGAAGACGATCATCAAACAGATAACCCGTGTTGGTGAGGATTTGGAGAACGGGAACCCCTCGTGTTCTGTTGGTGGGGAGGTAAGTTGGTGCAGCGTCCGTGGAAATCAGTATGGAGCTTTCTCAAAAAGTTAAAACTATGATCCAGTAAATTTCACATCTGGGAATGCACCCAGAGGAAACAAAATTGGTATCCTGAGGAGATGTCTGCACCCCCACGTTCACTGCCGCATTATTTACCACAGCCCACGGCATGGAAATCAGCCTAGGTGTCCTCTGGCTGACAGATGCATACAGGAGGGGTGGCAGAGAGGGACAGTGGGGTGTTTCTCAGCCATAAGAAGCAGGAAATTCCGTCATTCGTGACAACGTGGTTGAGTCTGGGGGGCATACGCTGAGTGAAACGAACCAGGCAGAGAAGGACAAGTATTGCGTTGTATCACCGCCACGTGGGATGTGAAAAGAGATTCAAATTCATGAAAACAGAGAGCGGAGTGCTGGAGGCCGGGGCTGGGTGTGCGGGAAATGGGGAGGCGTCGGTCCGAGGGCACAAACTCTCACTTAGGAAATGACCAAGGTCTGAGGGTCTAAGGTAGGCATGGCGACCGGAGTCAAGCCTGCTGTGCCCCACACTGGAGGTGTGGGGAGAGACTAGATTTTAAGTGTCCTCACCACACACGCACGGATGTGACGGCTGCGGTGGAGGTGATCACTTCACAGGGGGCGGGCATATCAAATCATCACTTTGCACACTTTACATACAGGTCTACTTGCCAATTATACCCTAATAAAGCTGGAGGGGAAAACCCCACAGAATTTAGAATCAGGAAAACAATGTATTTCCCTTGATTTGGTCTTTTCTACTGAGTAACAGATATTATGCAACCCTATTATAGTTCCCCTTTTGCCCTGGTTGCTAGGATGCTCAAAATCAATTAATAATTAATTATTTGCAAACAATTAGCCCTCATGGCTTTGTGTTGTAAGGTTTTTGCATTTGTATGTTTCTGTAAAATGTCCTTTCTCCCTCCCTCCCTTCCTTTTCCTTCCTTCCTTCCTTCCTTCCTTCCCTGAACAGAAGGCACTATAACTGGTTAAGTCCATCCATCCCCTTGGAGCCCAGGCCCACACATTTCAGGACGGAAATCCACAAGTTTGGTCCTACTTGGGTGCACAGAGAATCCTTTGAACTTAACACCTCCTGGCTTCAAAGGGGGCATCTCCTACCATTGGGGGTTGGTCTCGGGGGACCGCTTGGCAGTGGCGTCAGGAAACCCTGAGCCAGTCACTGTCCCTGCTGCCCAGACGGCAGAGGGAGTGTGATGTGGGGTTACAGGTGTGGACTGTGGCTTCAGACAGAAGGACAAGGACTGAATTCCACCTGACCTCCGGTAAGCCCGAAACCCCACCCTCTGAGCAGAGCCCTTCTCATCTCTGGGATGGGGTGACAATGACCTCGTCTCACGAGGGAGGGGCTGTGACACCTGCACGGACGGAGGGGAGGCGCCAGGCTCGGAGCCTGAGCTGTTTGCTGGAAGCAGCGCCTCAGCCACCTGAGGGACCCCCGCAGAGGGGGAGGCCCTGGGCTCAGCCGGCCTCTGCCCGCGCCCGCCCCGCGCCCGCGGCTCTGCGGGGCCTCACCTGCCTGGCGGTCCCCGCTCAGTTCATCCCGAGGCCACGCAGCAGCCTCTGGAGCCTCCTGCCCTCCGGGCTCTGGGCTGAGCAGAGGTGGGGACCCCCAGTGCCCCAGCACCGCCGTGGACGTCGGGGCACTGGGTGACTCCTGGAGTGGCGACTCTTGGTCTGGGGAGCTCGGATGCGCTTGGAAAAGGGGCCAGGAAGGGTCTCCTGGGGGGAGAGACAGGAAGGAAATTGCCGTTTACCGAATACCCATTTTATGTCAGGCCCCTGCGTTCTGAGCTCTCGCTGTGATCCTCCGGGGTGGGTCTTGGTAATCGGGGTTTAAAATCATAAAGGTGAGGGGTGCCCGGGTGGCTCAGTCGGTTAAACATCCAACTTTAGCTCAGGTCATGATCTCACGGTTCGTGGGTTCGAGCCCCTTGTCAGGCTCTGTGCTGACAGCTCGGAGCCTGGAGCTGCTTCAGATTCTGTGTCTCCCTCTCTCTCTGCCCTTCCCCTGCTCACACTGTGTGTCTCTCTCTCAGAAGTAAATAAACATTAAAAACTTTAAAAAAATCATAAAGATGAAAAAAGAAAAACACCTTGCTGTTTAGCATCACCCACTATTTCCCCATCCCCCAACCATCTCTGGGCATCTGCCCATCTGACGTCCCATAAAGACGGAATCACGTGCTGTGTGATCATTTCTTTGGCCTCTTCCACTTCCTGTGTTTTCAAGGGTCTCCGTGCTGTGGTTTTATCAGTGCTTCGTTCTTTCATTGAAAAGGAATCTCTGTGTCTAGGTGGACTATATTTTGTTTGTCCATTCATCAGTTCACACACAGTTGGGTTGTTGGTATTTTCTGGCTCTCATGAATAATCGTTTGACGAACATTCACGTACAAATTTTGTGTGAAGACAGGTTTTCGTTTCTCTTGGGAGTGGGTGAGGGGGTGAGGTCTTTGTGGGGGGGACGGGTGATGAAGATGTACTAAAACTGGGGCGATGGTTACATAACTCTATACTAAAAAGCCATTGAATTATCCACTTTAAATAGGTGAATTATATCTCAATAAAACTATTATCAAAAAGAATCATTAAGGTGGAAAACTCAATTTTATTCTCTTAGTAGCTGGTCTGAAACTTCCTTCTGGTGAGAACTTGTACTAGGTAGAGATGCTTAAAAAATTTTTTTTAAGTGTTTATTTATTTTTGAGAGTGAGAGAGAATGAGTGAGGTAAGGGGCAGAGAGAGAGGGAGACACAGAATCCGAAGCAGGCTCCAGGCTCCGAGCTGTCAGCACAGAGCCTGGTGTGGGGCTCAAACCTACGAACTAAGAGAGCATGACCTGAGCAGAAGTTGGAGGCTCAACCGACTGGGCCCCCCAGGCGCCCCAAGGTAGGGAGATTTTGATAAGCCACTTGGGGAGGGGCGAATGCCTCATTTCGGGGACAAGTACTTACTGAGTGGCATCTGAAGCCGGGAGCGCATGTTGGGGCCGGGCGGAATTGCTCCGTGTCATGGTCATCACACGGGTGAACCGGTGGGACTGGGTGGCACACGGGGGGTGGCCAGGGAGAGGGACCCTGACGGGGGCACCGGAGGGGGACTTGTGGGGGGTGTGAGTGGTCTGGCCCCCTCCCCCACAGCACACTCACAGCTCTGTGCGGAGGGGAGGAGTCACAGAGGCGCCGATTCCGTGGTGTGGGGCGGGGCTGGAGGGGACATGAGCAGCACGAGGCTCAGAAGGGGAAGGAGGGACGTGGGGGGATGAAGTGACCTGCTCCAGTCCACAGCAAGCCGGGGGGCAGGGGTGCCCGGCCGGTGGACGGGGAGCTCGGAGAGCACGGGGAGCTCGGGGAAGGGAAGGCGGAGGAGGGACGAGCTTAGCGGGGAGGACTGGCCCCGAGCGGCAGCAGGAAGGGCTGGCTCCGGGTCCCAGCCCTGGCTGTCTGCCAGCGCCGTGTGGGTGCGGACCAGCCCTCCTGCCCTGGCTGCGGGGCCCCTCCCAGCCGGGATGAGAAGGGGAAGGGACAGGCTGTGGTTAGTCTGTGGCCGGGTGACTCAGGATGGTGGAGGCCGACAAGAGACGTCAGGACAGGGAACTACGGGGGTCTGAGGAGCGAGCCTGCCCTCCTCCCGGGGTTCACCTGGAGGGCGGAGACCTCCCCAGAAGTCTCTGGAACACCCTGACCCCAAGGACCTCCGGAGTCCACCACCGAGATAACGGTGAGCTATGCCCGGGTGAGGGCCGTGTCGAACGTGGTGCCCGCCGCCTGCCCCGCCTGGGTCTCACGTCCTCCTCTCCCCCTTCAGAGGGAGTGTCATCTCAGTGCTGGAAGCTTCCAGAAGATCCCCTCTAGGCCTCTGCCGGCACCATCTGGGCCTGGCTCTCGGATCCTCCTCCTTCCTTCTCCTTTCTGTCCCCGCCCCCCCCCCCCCCCCCCCCCCCCCCCCCCCCCCCCCCCCACTCAGACACAGGTTCCCCAGGGCGGAGCCCCCCCCCTTCCCCGAGCCTGGCCGCAAGGCCGGCCTTACCCCTCCAGATGTGCGCAGCCGTGTCCAACTTGGGTCCCGGATTCGCTCCCTCTGGGCCCTGCAGGCACCGCAGCACCTCGGTGGAGGTGGGCCGGCTGGGGGACGGCGCAGAGGGGGCGCTCGGGGAGCAGGGGATGGAGGAAGAGGAAGCTGCAGGACAGGGACAGAGGTGGGAGCCTGTCACCGGGAGCGGTGGGGGCCCGGGCGAGGGGGCTCCCCCTTCCCCCCTCCCCCCTTCCCCCCTTCTGGTCTCAGACAGGAGAGGCCGGAAGATGCCCAGAAGCCTCCCCGGAGGCTCATGCACCGAGATGTCCTGACGGACGTGGTCCTGCTCCGTGCGGGGCTCGGACCCTCTGCCCCTCCCCCCACCCCCGCCCCCCGTCGGGCGGCAGCCCCGATGTGTGGCGCCCCCACCAGGTGCTGGGCTCTGCGCCACATGTTCGCATGGGTCGTTTCTGTAACCCCCGCGCAGAGCAGGGAGCCAAGCCTTTACGCCCCCATTTTGCAGACGGGTAACAGAGGCAGAGCGCAGGGAAGGGGCTGCCGAGTCCCGAGTCTGCGCTCCCAACGTGAGCCAGGCAAGCGCCTGGGGGCTGGGCGCGACAGCCCGTCCTCCCTGTCACACCCGTGTGGACACGCGGGGCGCCAGCCTCTTCCCTCCAGGCGCTTCGAGGACCCCGTGGGGTCCCCAGTCGCTGCCCAGAGGAAGGGCTGGCTGGGGGGGAGGGGCGGGGGGCCAAGGGGCAGGAGACGAGGGTGGAGAAGGCGCGTCGGCTCCCACCTGACATCAGGGCCTCCTCCACCCGGGCCTCGGCGCAGAGCCGGCTCAGCCCCATCCGCTCCCAGGTGTGGAGGGCCAGGTCCCAGGCCTGCTGCTCCCCACACTGGGCCACCAGGCGCGAGGCCACCTCCACGCCGCCCTCCTCGTCCGGCGGGGCCGGGGCGGCGCGGGAGGGGCCGCAGGGCTGTTTCTCCGGGAGCCTGAGTCGACGCTGGAACTCCTGCAGCTCCTCCGTCCTCATCATCGACAGGTACCAGGCCAGCCGCCGCTCCACCTCGCGGGCCATGTGTGCCCCGTGAGGGCCGCAGGCCGTCCCTGGAGCTGGGGCTGGCGGTGGGGCGGAGGGCTGTCAGGCAGGCTGCCCCGGGGAGGCTCTGACTCAGGGTGAACTCCTATTCAGCACTGAGAACCCCGTGGTGCAAGCCCCAGGGCGTGGGTTGGGGTGGGGAGGAGAAGGGAGGGGGAGGAGGGCGGTGGGAAGGGGAGGAGGTGCTCAGAGGGGCCCCGAGACCCCGGAGGGACCGGCTGGGCCACTCACCCTTCTGTGCCCTGCAGGGTCCTTGCCTGAGCCTCCACAGGCAGTGGGGGCGGGGGGCGGTAGAGCAGAGGTGTGCTTCTGGAGCCTCCGGCTGAGCTCAGAGCCTGGTGGGGCCCACCTGGCCCTGGGACACCGACCACCCGATGGCCACCGGGGAGAGCAGCCGTAGAGCGAAGCCACCCGGAGGAAAGGAGGTGCCCGGTGGGAGGAGGGGCGGGGCGGGGCGGGGGCGGGGCCACATGCAGGGGAGGGGGGGCGGGGCGCAGACCCATGCCAAGTCCATCAGGTGGGGTCCCCTGTGAGTCTCGGGGGCAGCTCCTGATGGAAACGCTCCCCCCTGGTTCTCGAGGCTTCCTGAGCCCCTCGGGCCATCCTGGCAGAGTGGGGGATCGTGCGTGGGGCTGGCACTCAGCCAGGAGACCTTCCACCAGAAAGCGGAACAGGCCTGGACCCATCACCACAAAGCCAGGCCCCTGGGGCAGGGGCGGAGGCCTTCTTCCTCTTGGTGGGATTGGCACAAGTCAGGGACTCTCTGACTCTGTTGTAACACGTTCTGGAGATGCCTGGGGACCTCCTGCCCGCCGCACACCCCCCTCACCGCCCCCTGCGGAGCTGGTTCATTCCCCCAGCCTCAGTTTGCTCATATGCTGAATGGGACAGCAGAGGTTTGCCCAGAGGCTCAATTTAAGTGAAAGATCTTAGTAACCTTAACATCTGTTAAATGAATATTAGTGTTCTTTTTTGATAAGGGCCAGTAACCACACGGGAGGGCATTCCAATGGCCAGGGGATGGGGGGTGCGGCCCAGGTGGGATATTGGGGGTTTCTGAGCCCTCCACGGGGGCCCCAAGACCCTGGCCTGGAGACAGACACCAATGACAGCAACTGCTTTCCATATGAGCTCTGGGGACCCCAGCGGGGGGGTCCTGCAGCCACCGACTCCTGGCACTGCCCACTGGGCTCGGCCCCAGTGCGCGGTCAGGTGCGAACGGGGTGCCCAGGCCGCCCACCCTCCTGCCTGGTTTGGGGCCACCTCAGAGGTCCCTCGGCCCGTTCTGGGTTTGCTGTTTGCGACTAGAATGACAAGGACGCAGGGAAACACTTTACGTAGCGGTCCATCCTCGAGACTCAGGGCCGGCGGCGCGGAACGCAGCGGAGGCCGGTGCGGGGGGCGCTGCGCCCGGGACCGCGAGCTCGGGGCCGGGCCCTCTCCGAACCGCCCCGCGCAGCGCTCCGCGGAGGCCTGTCCTCCGGCCCCGCATCCCGGAGGCCCTGCCTCGGTCGTGGGGTGACCGGACTCCACCCTGAAGGTCCCGGGCACTCAGCCACCTGTCGTCTCGTTAGTGTACAGAGTGAGTCCCAAGGATTTAAGGAGCTGTGTGCCAGGAACTGGGGACAAAACCCAAACATTTATTTCTTGTCTCACAAGGCGGTTGGCTCCTCGGGTTTCGGGGAATGAGGGACCCCCGGGTCTTGGAGGCCAGGACCAGGCAGAGAGAGACGGGCAGAGCAGGACCACAGCAGAGACATGCGCTTCCCCAGCGCACAAGCCGGTCACCCTCCACGCTGTCCAGGGACCTGTCCCCACCTCCCCTGGGTGTCTGAGCCGGGGTGTTGGCTTTGGCGCCCCGAGGCTGTCAGACATGGGGTGCGGGAGTCCTGCAATCAGTAAGTTGTCGAACTTGTCATTTTGCATTTCGGGCATGTCAAGGGGGCGTGCTCAGGCACACAGGAGGTCAGAGGTCAGCCGGGGCGGGGGAGGGGGGCAGGTCTGCAGAATTTGGAGAAGAACTCAAGCTTTGCCCTTAGCAGTTCTGGGATCTTGGCCAAATCACTGGACTTGTTGGTCCTCAGTATTACCATCTGTAAAATGGACGGAGTGACGTCTGCCTCATAAGGAATCAAACTGAATAATGCCAATGGATGTGCTGTGCCGGGCTCTAGTAGGTGCTTCAGTAAGTCCATCGACTCACGCCTCCTCCCCTTTTTTATTTCGTCCGCCAAAATCCTGCTCATTGTTTTAAATGTTTATTAATTTTTGAGAGCGAGAGAGACAGACAGACAGAGTGCAAGCAGAGGAGGGGCAGGGAGAGGGAGACACACAATCCAAACCAGGTTCCAGGCTCTGAGCTGTCAGCAAAGAGCCTGATGCGGGGCTCGAACCCACAAACTGTGAGATCATGACTTGAGCCGAAGTCAGGCACTTAATCTACTGAGCCACCCAGGTGCCCCCCAAATCCTACTCGTTTTTATTTTAATTTCTTATTGTTTATTTATTGTTGAGAGAGAGACAGTGTGAGCAGGGGGCACCGCTTCCATGAGGCCTTTCCGGCTTGACCGTCCATCCAGCGCTGCTTTGTGTTTCCGCCTTGGTGCCTGGAGGTGGGCAGTGGCGGGAAAACACGGGGGTGGATCCGGTGGGTCTGGGGTTTTTGGACCGCTCTGCCGCCAGCTGACCGTGACCCTGGACAGCATCTGGGCATCTTGTCTGCAAGGTGAGGAAATGGCAGCCGCGTCCCCAAGTATTTGTGACGGTCCCACCAACAGAGGTGAACGTGCTGTGCACGGGGCAGGGAAGGAGCAGAGGGTCACAAAACCTCATTTACCCTCTCCTTCTTCTGAAGATCGTGCTGTCCCTTTGCTGTCCCGGATCCGGGTAAGTGGGTCTGCTCTTGTTTTTGTTTTTTGTTTTCTTTTTCATCTAGAATACTAGCTCCTGCTTTGCACAGCACTGCCGTTCAGATAAGATATTTAGTGAAGAAATGATTTAGAACATTACTTCAATTTCGTGTATGAATATATGTGTGTAGGCAGGCTCCACACCCAACATGGGGCTTGAACTCGCCACCCTGAGATCAAGACCCAGCTGAGATCGAGGTGAGCCCTCCCCGCTCGGCTGCGCAGGCGCCCCATTGATTTAGTTTTAATTTCACGAGTGAGATGTGAGCACAGTTTCATCCTGGAAACCTCACCCGCTGCAGATACTGCCCCCCGGGCTAGCGCTGCTCCGACATGCCCTGTGGCCTTCCGGACGGACACACAGACTCGGAGACACACACAGACAGACCCACACATGTATCTCTATAAACTGTGTAGCTTTTCGTCTGACTCTGGCTCAGGTCACAATCTCACAGTTCGTGGGTTCGAGCCCTGCGTCGGGCTCTGTGCGGACAGCTCGGGGCCTGGAGCTGCTTCCGATTCTGTGTCTCCCTCTCTCCCTCCATCCCTCCTCCGCTCACACTCTCTCTGTCTCAAAAATAAACATTAAGAAACATAGGCAGCTTTTCTGGGTAACAGAACATGCTTCCCTTCTTGCATTGTGTATACTTGATGCGCTCAGAGGCAGGCACGGCGCCAGCCTTCTGGGGCATCGCTGGGGCCTGGGGCAGAGAGCTGCGGGCGGCCCCACACGGCATGTGCCCTTGCATCCGGGAGGAGCCAGCGCAGCAGCCCTCAGGGAGACTGCGCCCGAGCCCGCCGCTCCCCTGCACCCAGGGGGACACGGAGCAGGTGCGGTCCCGGGGGGGAGGGGCTTCCTGTTGGAGCCCGGGTCCCCTGACGGCTGCCCCGGGCAGGCCCCTGGACCCCCACCGGCCTCCCTCAGTCTCACGGCCTCCGCGGTGACCCCACGTCCGTGTCTCCGGCCCCCACCACACCTCTGGATTCCGGGTCTCTGTGCATCCCCTCTGCTGATGTGGCTTCACCCCTGCTTCCCCCCGTCCGCCGCCTCTCCTCTCCCAGAACCTTCACTTCAGGCAGCAACTGCTTGGGCCCCAAGGCCGGGCTCTCTCTCGACTCCTGTCTTTCTCTCGAACCCCACGTCCAGAGCCTGGCTTCACACTGCGCTCGCAGGCCCCAGCCAGCTGCCCTCCTCCCCGGATCCCTGCGGGAGCCCTCACCGCCCCCGCCCCCGACTCGGACATTGCCCCTTTGCTGTCTGCTTCCCGTCTGGTAGCCAGAATTGGCCGCTTAAATCATAAACCAGGCCGGGTCACTTCTCCGCTTGGAATCTTGCGGTCCTCCCCATTTCCCTCGGAGTAAAACCGAAGTCCCACGAGGCCCCTGGCGCCTCTCTGGCTCTCTCTCCCGTGTCTCCTCCGTCTCTCTTCTGTTCCTTGAACACACCAAGAACACACCTCAGGACCTTTGCACCACCTTTCCTCTCCTCTGGGGAAGATTTCTCCAGATGGCAGGAGGCCTGTTTGCTCACCTCCTGGAGAAGCGCCCTCACCCCAGGCCCCTGACGCCGCCGGCCTCACGGCGTGCCGCGGGCTTCCTCCTGCCCTCACCTGCCCGCAGGATTTTCCTGACGTCGGGGCTGAGTCCGCTATGGGTCAGTTCCAGCTGAACTGCCCGGTTCCTCTCTGTGCTGCTCACTGTGGCCACCGGATGGCGCCCCAGCACTTTCTGTGCCTCGAAGCCGCCACAGGAGCATTCCCTTCGGGTTCTGGATGATTCCTTGTCGCTTCTGGTGCCTCAGGTCTCTGAAGTTTCGGGCCTTTTAGGACCACGTTAAAATTTTTGTTTTTTACTTTATTTATTTTTATTTGATTCAAATAATGCTAGTTTCTGAAATGTTAATTTTTTTTTGAGAGACAGAGAGAGGCAGAGCTAGAGCAGGGGAGGGGCAGAGAGAGAGGGAGACACAGACTCGGAAGCAGGCTCCGGGCTCCGAGCCGTCAGCACAGAGCCCGGACTGTGGGAACTCTCTCCCTGCTCCCCTCCCCTGCCCCAGCAGGGAGGAGCTCCGCGCCGGAAACACAGACGTCAGCCCCCCCCCCCCAGGTGTCCGGCCCACGCACGTCCATCACGTAAAGGCTGTCGGAGCAGCAGGCGGGGCCGGGATTAGCCCGGGGGCGTCTGCCGGGCAGGACCGTCTGGGGGCGAGGAGCCTGCGGGAACACCCCTAATCCTCAGCCGCCCGGGGCTCGGCCCCTTGTGGCCGCCCCGCTAAGCCTTCTCACAACACGACAAATCCACGTGTCAACTGCCATTAAACTCCATCCCTCCAGGCTCTCTTTTCTCGCCAACATTTTCTCTGGCCGCTGGGTGGGGACAGAGCAGCAGAAAGAGGCCTGCGGGCTTTTCTGAGGCCCAGAGACCTGGCCCGAAGCAGCCGACCGGCCGGAAGGGCTCTGGGGCCACCAAAGGGCCTCTCTGCGGGGGTGCGACTCTCCCAGAGCGCGGGGAGGGTACGCCCGCCCCTCAGGATGTCCCGGGCCCCCACGCTGGTCACTTTCGGTCAGTGCACAGGACAGGGCCGGTGGATGGCGGGCAGATGAAGTGGGTTCACCTGTCCACCTTCTTCTTCTTCTTCTTCTCTTTATTAATGTTTATTTTTTGACAGAGAGAGAGAGAGAGAGAGGGAGCGCGAGCGAGCCCGGGAGGGCCAAGAGAGGGAGAGGGAGAATCCCAGCAGGCTCTGCCGCCAGCACAGAGCCCGGCAGTCCCCCAAGGCCACTGCGATGGCCGGGCCGCAGCAGACAGGGGTGAGCGGGGCAGGAGGCGCCCCAAGAGACCCCACGCCGCCGTGGGGCTTCGGGGGACCGTCCCCCCGCGGTGGGGGGGCCGCTGGAGGAGTGCAGCCGAGGGAGACATAAGGTTGACGTCTTGCAAGGAGGGCCCAGTCTGCAAAGGGGAAGCGGGACGGAATGGGGTCCAGGCGAAAGGGGGCCAGGCGCTGTGCTGGGTGCTGGGTCCCCCCAGCATCCTGACCAGGGGCGGGGGGGGGGGTCCCGGGGGCTGGGAGGCGGGGCTTGGGGCTGGGACCTCTGTCTCGCTGGTGGCAGGGTGGTGCTCACCCCTGGGCGGAACCCTGCGGGAGGGGGCGGGGTCTGACGGTGGCCCAGGAGCCAGGGGCCTGGGGGCGTTTCCTGACGGCCTGTGGGAGGCATCTCCACAGCTGCATTCCTGTATTAACTTACTGAGTTTGGCTGCTTTCCTGGAAATGCAGGTGCCATTCGGGGCCATCGAAATTGGCTCTGAAGGGGGGTCATTAAGCAAGAACGCCTAGAACTCACCTCAGGGGTAAGCCAATGGCCTGGGACGTGTCAGAGCGTCCCCCGGTGTCTCAGGGCCTTCCGAGGGGCTGGGAGGGAGGAATTCGAGAAATCGTCTGGGCCCTCCGAGCCAGGCAGGGGTCAGTGAGTACCATTTGGAGAACTCAGATTTTTAAATAAAGTTTATTTATTTTGAGAGAGGAGAGTGTGCAAGCAGGGGAGAGGCAGAGAGAGAGGGAGAGAGAGAGAATCCCAAGCAGGCTCCCAGCTGTCAGCACAGAGCTGGACTCGAGGCTCCATCTCACCAACGGGGCCATCAGGACCTGAGCGGAAGTCAAGACTCAGACGCTTGCCGGCCTGAGCCCCTGGGTGCCCCTGGAGAACTAATTTATACTCAAGTCCGGCCAGAGACTTCAAAGGGGCCCAAACCTTCCCGGCCCTTCCGGCAGCCGCTGGCGGATGCAGCCTCTGGGCGGGTCTGCAGAGGCCGCCCCCAGGGCCCTGGCTCTGCTCTGCCCACGCCCCGGGGTGCATTCGGCTGTCCTCCAGGCTCCCGGATGAGGGAACCTTGAGGCAAACTGCTTCTTCCAAACACGGGCCGATGTGGACGCCAAGGGCGGAGACGAGAGCGAAGGGCCAGCGGGAGCAGCGGCCCCTGGCCCCGCCGCTCTCGTACTTTGTAAGGAGAGAGGGCTCGAAATCAGGGGACGATGTGACGTCGCTGGGATTCGGAGTCTGCAATGTCGTTGTGAAACACCCCCCTGAACTGAGTTTGGGCCCAAGAGCTGCATGCGGGCCCCACGGGACAGCGAAGCTCCCAGATGAGGCCACGATTCCCGTGACGCCAGGTGCCGGGAGCCACCTTCCGCTCTCGGACCCTGGTCCCTAAGTAAGCCCGAGTGGGGGCGACCGTCCTCTGCCGGTCAGAGACAGAGGCTCAGAGACGTCAAGATACTTGGCACAGCCACCCAGCCGGGTGAACTCAAGCTGTCTCCTGCGGAGCTTGGTCCCTCCCCTGTCCCCTCCCCTGTCCCCTCCCCCAGTCGAGGAGGAAGGAGTGTATCGGGGTCCTCGCAGAGTCAGCTTTGAGCTCAGCCAGCCCGAGAAGCGTGTCTGCGGTTCCCTGCACCCCCTCTTGGCTCCCATCCCGGGCACGGATTCCGCATGGCTGGGTGCTTTGATAAAATTTTTATTTTTCAATTACACGCTCATTGTAACAAACCCAAACAGCACACAAGTGGAGGAAGCAGGTGCAGAAAGCCCCCTCCCCCCTTCCTGTCTGTCTCTGCCTGTGACACAGGCAGCAGTGGTTGGAGGTGCGGGGCTCAGGGGCCAGGGGCCAGGGGCCAGGGGCCAGGCCGTCCGGCTCCAGCCCTTGCTGACCTCACACCCCTGGGAAATTTGCTGGACTTCCCTGTGCCTCAGTCTCTTCTGAGACATGAGACGAGGATGTTCATCTCAGGGGGCTGATGTCGGGATTAACTGTAGCTGAGTGCCTGACGACCGATAAGGGCTCAATAAATCATTAGCTTCTATTCCACGTGGGTTCCAAAATAGAAAATGAGCGGGGCGCCCAGAGGCCTCAGTCAGTCACGCATCAGCCTCTTGGTTTCGGCTCAGGTCATGATCTCACAGTTTTGTGAGTTCGAGTCCCACGTCGGGCTCTGAGCTGACAGCGTGGAGCCTGTTTGGGATCCTCCCTCCCTCTCTCTCTGCCCCTGCCTCCCTCATGCTGTCTCTGTCTCTCTCTAAATAAATAAGTAAACCTTAAAAAAATAAAATAAAATAAAGAATGAGTATTAACACTGTGCATACTGTGTCCAACTTCCCTTTTCCATTTACAGGGTGTTGTAGACATCCTTCCAAGTCTGTACACGTGGCGCTTTGAAAAATGCTTGTGTAGAATTTCGTTTGTAGGAAGGCGCTGTGATTTATTCATTCAGATACAGACAGATGTTTAGGTGATTTCCACGTTTTTTTCCCACAAACAATGTTACAACATTGTGCTTTTGTGAGATATCAGTTCCGGAGGCGCGATCAGGAATTTCAGTACATTTGAAACTTGGTTATATATTTTCACATTTTTGCCAAAATACGGGGCCAGTTAGGAGTTACGTTCTCGCTGACGGTGTAGTAAGGAAGTCCGCTCGCTCAGCCTTGACCCACACTCCGTCGATTCCCCTGTAACTGCAGATTAGAGATTGCGGATGATCAAGACGGTTCTTCAGGGGCGCCTGGGGGGGTAAGTGGGTTGAGCGTCTGACTCCAGCTCAGGTCATGATCTCTCGGTTTGTGGGTTTGAGTCCCACGTAGGGCTCTGTGCTGACAGCTCAGAGCCTGGAGCTGCTTCGGATTCTGTGTCTCTCTCTGCCCCTCCCCTGCTCGTGCTCTGTCTCTGTCTCTCTCACAAAATGAACACCACCGATATGCACAAATATCATGAAAGAGACCAAAAGCCATAGAAAAAGATGGCAAGAGGCATAAAGGTCCCCGGAGCACAATTTGGGCTAAAGACTAACATGCATAGGAAGCCGTCTGGAACCTTCTCTGAATGACACCTGCTCATAATTGGCCCCATTTTAGAGGCGAGAAACTTGAGGCACTGAGGGCGTCAGTGATTTGCAGACGACTAGGTGGTGGCCCTGCTGTCTGTGGGTCCCGCTGCCGCCACCGCTGCCACCAAAGGGAGGGCCACGGAAACAATTGTGGGTTTGGAGAACCCGGCGGGTCCCCACGGGAGGGGGGCCTGCACCTGCCTGGGCTCGGAGCTCCGGTGGGCGCATCCCGCTGGAGAGCCTGTTCCCACGCGGGAGACCGGGGGGCAGGGTCGCTGACAGAAAGCGCTCCTGTCCGCCCAGCTCACGGTGCAGCGTTGGGGGGGGGGCGTGAGCATCTAGACCCCCCCCCCCCCAGTGCTCCCGCTCCTGTGTTCCCTGCGCGTCGCCGCGAGCGAACCCGGGCGCTGCTGCTGCTCTTTCTTTTTCAAAAATCACAGTAGAATCAGAGCCCTTGTGCGTGACAGCCGCGCCATAAATCAGCGCTCCTCCGATCCGAGTAAGAATCACACACTGCGGCCGGGTGTGTGAGTGTGCAGACCCGGGTCCCCGCCGCCTCCAGCCCCCGCGTGCCCCCGCCCGCAGCGGCTCCCGGGGGCTGCCCCGTCCCGGGCACAGGCGCCTCGCCCGCGCCGCTCCCGCCCCTCCGGGCTCTTCTCCGCCGCCCCAGCCCGCAGACTCCCGCCTGCCCGCGGGGAGCCGGCCTCGGGGGCCCCTTCTTTCAGAAATCCGGGCCCTCTGCCCCTGGGAGGTCGGCGGCTGGATCCGGAGCCCGTCGCGGGCAAGTTAGTTCTGTTCGTGTGTCGCCAAGAATGTCGAGCCCGCAGTCAGACCCTGGGCTTGTCGAGTGAGGGAGCAGTTTGACGTCGGTGGGGGGCCTGCGCTCGAGTCCGGGGGTCTGGGAAGATCTCGGTGGGTCGGCCGATCTCCCGAGACGGAGGAGACGACGCGGGGACCCGGGTTCGGCGGAAGCGTGACTGACATGAAGGTCTCGGCTGAGGGGCTCTCGGGGCTGGGGGAGGGGCGAGGAGTCCCGGGTCCCCAAGGTGTGACACAGCCCGTCCGCGAGCTGCCTGTCCGGGAAGGGACACGACTCGGCCGGACCCCTGGGACGCAGCGGCCGCTCGGCCAACGCCTGCTGACGCCCGTGTGACTCCAGCTGACGCGCTTCCCGATTCGGAGCCCCCTCGGCCGCCGCGGCCCCGCGGACTCCTCCAGCCTGGACTCGGGCTGCGGCCCCGGAGCCCTCGAGTGGCGGCGTCTCCGCGGGGCTGGCGCGTCGGGCGGCCGGAAGCGCAGGATGGACGGACCTTGCCGGCCCAGGGAGTGGATCCCCCGCTAGACCGAGAGCTTGACGGAAGCAGAATCGGGCTTGATGAGTCGCAGACCGGCCGGCCGGCAGGTGCGCTCCCGACCGCGGGCGCTCAGGGGAAGCTGGTTTGGGGGGGGGGTTGCGGCAGGTGACGGCCACTGAGCTCCCAGCGAAGCTCCGTGATCCGCAGTCAGAGGGGGGTCAGTGGGCAAGGTCCTTGACCCCCCCGGGCGGGACCGTGAGGCTGGAGAGTGCCGGCTGGCTCCCAAGGACACGTGGAGCCCGGAACGTTCTCTGTCCCTGTCGCTGTCCCTCTCCATGCTGTGCCTTTGGGACTCGGTGAACACCTGCATCCAGGGGTCAAGAGTCGTTCATCTCATGGTCTACACACCAATGAGGCTGACTCTCTGTGACCCTCATTAAAAATTCCCGGGGATCAGGGCGCCTGGGGGCTCAGCCGGTTAAGCGTCTGGCTTCAGCTCAGGTCATGATCTCGTAGTTCAAGGGAACGAGCCTGCATCAGACTCTGTGCTGACAGCTCAGAATCGGGGGGTGGGGGGGAGGGAAGGTGACTCAGCGGAGACTCAGCAGAGGGGCCCCGAGAAGCAGTGGACACATTTGGAGCCATCAAGGTAGCAAGTGATCTGGGGTTTGGAGCCGGCCGGTTTCTAGAGTGAAGACAAACGGAAAGGTTCCTTCCGGGGGACGTGCAGGGTGTGGGGCCCTGTGCTCGCCGCCCAGCAGGGGCTGAGCAGGACGTGCTGGAGGGGCTGTTCCGTCAGGAGCAGTGTAAGCCGGAGAGGAGGGCTGGGGAGGCCGTGAGGCGGGGAGGAAGGGTTTGCACTGAGGACTTGCAGATAAGGGCGACTTGGTGTCTGTGCAACTTTTTTTATTAAGATTTTTTATATGTTTATTTTTGAGGGAGGGAGAGAGAGAGAGAGAGAGCACGGGCAGGGGAGGGGCAGAGACAGAGGGAGACACGGAGCTGTCAGCACAGAGCCCGACATGGAGCTTGAACCCACAACCCACGAACCACGAGACTGTGACCTGAGCCTGAAGTCAGACGCTCAGCCGACTGAGCCCCCCCGGAGCCCCTGATATCTGTGTGCGTTGTGAACAGAGGCCAGGCTCTGGACTAGGCACGTTATTAAATTGTCTCCCTTAAGCCTTACAGTTGCAGGAAAGAGACCGGCTCAGAGAGGTTCAGCACCTGGCCCAGAGTCACACAGCGAGTCCTCTCGGAGGTGAGCCCAGTTCTCTCCGGGCTGAAGGAACCGGGGTCTGGCTGAGGCCAGAGTGGGGGAGACACTTGTTACATTTGTAACACCCACTGCCGTCCGTGGGGGGCCCGGCACCTGCTGCTCAGTCTGTCTCTGCCACATCTGGCAGAGTGAGGACACCAGGGGCCCCGGAGGGGAGCTTGCCCGCGTGCACTTGGGACTTGGCTGTGGCTGTAAGACGTCTCCCTGCGGAGGGCCCGGGGGCCCCCACCCGCCCCATCTGGGAGCAGGGCGGCTGTGAGTGTGGGTAAACTGCGCTCCTTTCTCCCGCCGCCGCCGCGGTGCTGGGCCAGCCGGGCCGCCTCGCGGATCCGACATCCCCCACACGCGCCTGCCCCTCCCGGAGCGTCAGCACCGCCTCGGTCCCGCATCTGCTAACGACGCCTTAGTACACGGGTGCCGTCACATTGCCGCACGCGCCACATTTTTCATCCCGGCTTCAGGTAATTACCAACGACTCGCAGGGAGCGGCGTTCCCGCGGGCGGCGCGCAGACAACGGGACGTGGTCCCCCGCACTCCAAGCAGGAATCAGCCACCGTTCTCCGCCTCTGCACACGTCCTTCATCTATCACCGCGCCTCCTCTCCGTGAGCCCCACGAACCCACGGAAACGCCTAGAAACTGTGGGCCGCCGGCATCTTCCTGCTCGAAATGAGTTCTGAAAATGTGCGGCCTTCTTGAAAATCGCATCCTAGGGGAGCCCGGGAGGCTCAGTCCGACTTCGGCTCAGGTCACGATCTCACAGTTGTGGGTTCGAGCCCCGAGTCGGGCTCTGTGCTGACAGCTCGGAGCCTGGAGCCTGCTTCGGATTCTGTGTCTCCCTCTCTCTCTGCCCCTCCCCCGCTCATCTCTGTCTCTTTCAAAAAGAAATAAGTATTAAAAAAATATATTAAAAAAAGAAAAGAAAAAAGCAAATCGCATCCTAGGCTTTCATGGAGGGACCCACAATGTCTCCTCGGGGTCCCTCCCGCCACCAGGTGTTGAGCTGATGTTCAAGAAACCGTGTCGTCCTGGCCATGGCTCGGGTGGGGCTCACGGTCGTCACGGTCAGTGAGGGGCCAGACGCCTCTGGGAGGGGGCAGGGCTGCACCGAGCCCGGCCCTCCAAGCTGGTGCATTCTCTGTCATTTAGGGTAAAAGAATAATAGTAGGCAACAGTGATGTTCCCGTACTTTTATGTGCTGGACGCCACCCTGTGTCATGTGTGTTTGTAAAACACGGCACCCGCGCAGCTCTTCCGAAGTACCTACTACTAGTAGTGCTATTTTACAGATGGGGAAACTGAGGCACAGAGTGCCAAGTGGCTCGTGACCTGGCCCGTGTCTTCGGCTTATGGGGGCTACGCTCAGAACTCAGGCCCGAGAGAGTCTGCTCGCCTACCCGCAGGGCTCTGCAGCCTTTCTGGGGCCCGTGGCCTGTCTGCGTCCGTGTCCCACAGGTCCTGGCTCTGCGCAGGCCTGAGTGAGGCCGTGAATGAACACGGCGCGTTCTGCACAGGAGGGAACCGGAGGGTTTCGCCGAATGGAGGGACGTCCCCTCCTGTTCCCCAGCGGAGCGCCGCTCAGCTCTGTCCCTGTGAGGGGTCCTGGCGGAGGTGACACCCTGGGAATGGGGGCCGGGGTGAGGTCTGGCATCATCCCTTTGTGGCACGTGGCATGAAAGGACACCCATCCGGGTTCCCAGCATCGTCTTCCGTGTGGCCTCGACCGTGTTGTTTTCCTCCCTCTTTTTTTTTTAATTAAAAACTTTTTTAAAATTTATTTTTGGGAGAAAGAGAGGCAGAGCACAAGCAGGAGAGGCAGAGAGAGAGGGAGACACAGAATCGGAAGCAGCTCCAGGCTCTGAGCTGTCAGCACAGAGCCCGACATGGGGCTGGAACCCACGAACCGCCAGCCCATGACCCGAGCTGAGATCAAGAGTTGACGCTTCCCGGACGGAGCCCTGAGGGCGCCCCACTGCTTATGAGGTGACCGTGCGGCAGCACAGCACCCAGACTGAATCAGCAAGCGTGAGGCCACCCGGGGTCTGCGGCGAGTGTCCACGTGAGCGGGTTGTGCGGGCATCTGTGTTCAGGCGCTCACATGTACACGTGCTCTTGTGGACGGCCACACGTGGTGTCTTTGTAGGTGCACGTGTGTGTGCACGCGTGGGCACGTGCATGCCCCCTGCAATCACGCAGGGACCTCAGGCCCGAAATCAGAACCCTTGTGCCCGCGGGCACCTTCCCAGCCGGCTCTGGGCACAGAGAGGTGGCACAGGGCCCCTGACAGGAGCCATTAATTTGTTCTTTTCTCCCCGGGGGCTGGACTAAAATGAAGCTTGTTTTCCAATTTTACACAATGAGAAGAAGTGCATCGATTTTCCCTCACTTCTGATTGTGCTCATCAGAGGCTTGTTTCTGAGGAAGTGACACCCGCGCCGGCGCCCTTCCTGCGGACGCGTTTCACTGCCGCTTTTCCCTCGGAGCCGCGGTCCTGGGCGGGGCCGACGAGCAGGATCCTCCCGAGGGCGAGCTCGGGTCCTGGGGCCGCCCTTCGCGCGCTCATTTCTCCCCCGTGACCCCGTCCCGAACATGCGCTGAGAGCCAGGGACGCGCGCGGGTCCGGGCGCGCGCACACAGGGTCGGGGGCGCATACGGGTTGGGGTGGACGCTGGTCCTCGCGTGTGGGACCCTCAGTCAGGCCGGAGGGGGCAGGGAGGGGGCCGGGAGGGGCAGGCAGGGAGGTCCCCTCCCGGAGCGGCAAGGGCGCCGGCCACCCTCCTTCCTCGCCGGCCTCTCTGACGCCCTCCTTCCCAGGTCAGCGTCCGACCCCTTCCCACGTGTTCCGAGCTGCGTTTCCAGAATTCCTTGGGGTGCTACTTCATTTCATTTCACTCCTTTTTTTTTTTTAAGTTTATTCATTTATTTGGAGAGGAACAGGGACAGTGCGCGCAGGGGAGGGGCAGAGAGAGAGGGAGAGAGAGAATCCCAAGCAGGTTCCGCGCTGTCAGCCCAGAGCCCACGCGGGGCTCGAACCCACGGACCGTTTGATCGTGACCTGAGCCGAAGTCTGACGCTTAGCCGACTGAGCCCCCAGGCGCCCCCGAAATGCATGCACCTTAATGTGTGTGCGCAGGATTGCGGGTGTTCTTACCAGCACTGCGCGGATGTCCCCACCAAGGTTCCCTCGTGTCTCGTCACCGTCGTGCCCGTCTCGGGAATGTGTCACCGCGGATCAGGCCTGCCCCGCCTCGAGCCCAGAGCCGGGACCGCGCGGAGGGCGGGCGGGTTGGTGGTGCTGAGCCCCTGCCGCCGCGGGAGCGCGCAGCCTGCGGGTCGGCCCCCCCCCCCCCCCCCGCCGTGCACATTCCCTCCAGTTTCTTTGAGGTTTGTCCCTCTCTCTCTGTAAGAGGATCTTTCGGGGTTTCCTGGCTCGGCCGCAGTCACGCGGTGGCCTGGGTCGTCCTGGGCTGGGATCCGAAGGCAGACCATCAGCTGAGGGGGTCCTGGGAGGAGGGAGCACGAGGCTGGAAGACCGGTTGCTGCCCAGGGCGTTGCTTCCGGTGACATTGTTTATTTGGGGGGGAGGGGAAGGTCCGCGGGAGAGCTCGGCTGTCACACAGGCAAGGAGGGGGCCCCAGCTTCCCACGGGTCCTCCGGAAACAAACGTGTGTCCCTGGACGTTTATAATGGGAAATCAGAAGTGAAGGGTATGCTGTTTACACGCCTCTGGTGCCCCCTGGGGGTCCTGCACGATTTATAGGACCGAGTGCTTGATGTCTGGCGGTGACTGTCATAGTCCTCCCGCTCAGCCCCACCCTGGGCACGGGGAAGAGGGTTTCGGGGCTTTGTGCACGGTGGGCAGTCACTGTTTCCTGGGCCTTTCTGAGCCGGGCCCCCGGTGGACCCCACGTCCGCCCCTGCAGGCTCCCGGCCCCAGGGTGGGGTCCCCGTGCCTCGGACTCCGTCCTTCTTGTCCTCAGAGCCCCGTGTCTCCAGCCTTGATCCGCGCAGCACAGCCCCAGCCCCCGGCTTGTCCCTTCCTGCCCCAGCCTTCCTGGAGGTCGGTCTCCATGCCTCCAGGCCACCAGCTGGGGCCACAGTTCTGAGACACGAGGCTGGCCCTGCCTCCTCCTTTCTTCAGATGCTCCCGTGGGTCCCCGCTGCCCACACGGTAAATCTGAACTCCTGGTTATGGCACCAAAGGGCCCAGAACTGCTGTTCCAAGCCCTGGAACTGACTCTCCACCCCCTGTCCCCTCCCAGCCCCAGCCCTGCAGGGGGTCTCCTGGCTCTGCCTGGGGCCTTGACCAGGGCCAGTGAACACGTGCCCGTCTGCAAAGTTTAAGGGGTGCCTCCAAACCCAGGGACCTAGATAAATAAAATTAAAAAAAACAGGGGGGCTCAGTTGGCGCAGCACCCTCCCCTTGTCATCGGCTCAGGCCATGATCTCACGGCCTCCTCAGTTTGAGCCTTGCATCAGGCTCTGTGCTGACAGCAGGGAGCCTGCTTGGGATTCTCTCTCTCTCTCTCTCTCTCTCTCTCTCTGCCCCTCCTCTGCCTGTGTACACGCACCCTCCCTCTCAAAATAAATAAGTAAACTTAAAAAATCGAAATGAATGCAAAAATATTTCATGACGAGGGGAGTGTCAGCATTTTACAGAGTCAGGATCTGACCGTTCTGGTGCCGAGGGAGCCAGAAAACGTGAGATTTTGCATGTGTGGTTTGATGTGGTTTTTTTCCCCCAAAGGATTCACTTAAATATTGAACAATAAAAGAGCAGGTGTATTAACACTCATGGTATTATTTAAAGTTTAAATATTTTATTTTTACTCAAACCAGAGTTTATTATACTTGTATTTTCCTGGCTGTTGTGGAAGGAAAAGCAGGTTTATTTTAAATGGTCATTTATTTCTGACGGGGCGGGGGAGGGGCAGAGAGCGAGGGAGACACAGAACCGGAAGCAGCTCCAGGCTCCCAGCTGTCAGCACAGAGCCCGATGCGGGGCTCGAACCCACCACCTGAGAAATCCTGAGCTGAGCGGAGACGGAGTTGGATGCTTCAGGGACAGCGGCCCCAGCGGCCCCGGAATGAAGTCAGCGGAGTAGAGAGGAAACGAATCCGTGAAGCAAGAAGCTAAGATGCTTGTCAGGGCAGGACTCGCCCCTCTGCGTTGGGGTCTTGATCATCAGTGCCCAAACCACTGACAAGCCCTGGGACCCCGTCTCCGTCTGTCCGCGTCCGGGCTGTCACCACAAAGCACCATCGACTGGGTGGCTCACAGATGCCAGAAAAATGCTTCTGACGGATCTGGAAGCTGGAGGTCAGAGATCAGGGTGCAGGCACGGGGGGCGGGGGAGGGGTCTGCTGAGGACCCTCGTCCTGGGCTCTGACTGCCCGCCTCTCCCCGCCTGGCCTCTGGCTCCTCGCTCCGAGACCCTTTCACGCAGGCAAACATCGGTCACGAGGCTCCACCTCCAAGGGCCCCACCTCACCCTGTCACCATGGGGCCAGGAGCTCCACCTGCCAGCTTGGGGCGTGAGCCACAGGGGGCCGTTGCAACGCCACACTCCCCGACGGACAGACCGGACAGAAGGCAGACATCCGGCATCACGCACAGACCGTGCGACGCCCCCAGCAGTCGGACGTCACCCCCGCGGCGGGGACTTTCCCAATGACTCCGTCTGCATTTCGGGGGGACACGCACAGGCCCAACCGTCCAGGAGACCATGTTCCCCTCACAGGTCACAGAGGCCGAAACCGATTACAAGAAGAGAGAGAAGACATCAAAGAGGGAGCCGGGCCCTGGTGGTGTGCGCGGCCTAAACGCCAGACTGGAGAAGCCGAGAAAATGTGCCTCGGACGCCTTGGGAACGTTTGTTCCTTCTGTCGGGGCCTCTGCCCGGGAGTCCCCCTCACCGGCTCTGCCTCTAACATTTACTGTGTTTTTAAAGGCTTTTGACAAACGCGTGGAGGGAAGCTGAACTCCTGATCAAGAACGAACTGGGGCCAAATAGCAGCCGTGAAGAAGTTCCCACGGCCCTTCGAGAAACCTGTTTGTACTGATAGCATAGAGCCTTGCTCCCCAGCTCCTCCCGCGGGGCCTGTGGCAAGGTGGCCGTCTCCGCGGGGGGACAGGGTGGGGAGTGGTTTTCCGCACCCCTACTCGTTGCCTGATGGTTTCCACTCTCGCCAGCAGGGCTGTGGCCAGTCAGGGGCTGTGGGAGAGAGCACGGGTCCTGGGGTGTTCATGTAGGGTCAGGCGGGCACCCCAGGCTCATGCCCCCAAGCCCACCGGCCGTCACCCCGGTGCCCAGCACCACCTTGCCTTTCCAGCCACAGACCCAACTCTCCGGGGCAGGAGGCTCTGTGGCCCGGAGACCCCCTCCCGGGCTCCTTCCACCTCGCAGACTCTGAAAACCGGGGCAGGTCCAGGGCTCCGTCCTGGTGTCTCTCTTCTTCCCTCAGCTGT
Source organism: Mungos mungo (assembly GCA_004023785.1). NCBI lineage: Eukaryota > Metazoa > Chordata > Mammalia > Carnivora > Herpestidae > Mungos > Mungos mungo. The sequence continues at coordinate 16,262 of PISW01010245.1, read as the reverse complement.
GCTCCTGCCCTCAGCGGCCTGGCCTTTTCGGATCCTGCCATTTACATCCACGTTGGTCCCTCCCAGCTCAGCTCCCTCCCCGGATCGTGCGGGAAACACAGTTTGTGGTGTTATCTTTCCAGAGAGTCAAAGGTGGCACCCTGTGTTCCCCTGGACGTCTGACCCCTCCCATCATACAACACGGGCTCCACGCGGAACCCACGTGCCGCAGACCTGGGCCACCGTCCTGACCCAGGGGGCGTGGCTGGGAGGTCACGTGGGATTTTCCGAGCTTGACCCTTCGTCCCTGTGCCGTGGGCTTCGGCCCAGTCTCCCGAGACGTGCCCAGAAGGCAGCCGCGATGCCGAGAGCGTGGGGAGGGTTGGGGCCGGCGGCCAGCTCCGAGCACCGGCCGAGAACGAGGGTGCTCACAGAGGGTTCTAGCCTCAGCCGTCGTGAAACGGCAGCCGACGCGCCTTCCTGGCTGAGGTCCCTCGGGGGAAGGAGCCAGGCTGTCCCCGCCGGGCCCCTGCAAGCTCTGGCCCACGGAGTCCACGGGGGCTTTGTTCCTCGGGGGCAGCAGCTGGGCGGCCGGTCCACGGCAGTCCGTGACCACCCTCCCGCCTCTCCTCTGCAGCCTCTGTTCCGGCCTACTCCCGATGCCGCCCCCCTGCTGCGTGCTCCTGTCCTGGGGAGACCCGCTCCCTGCTCCTCCGGCCCCTCAGGCAGGCCGACGACAGGGGCCTCCAGACCCCACAGAGGCCAACTCAGATGCCCGGTGCCGCTGTGCGTCCGCTCCTGTGGTTCTCTGCTCGTGTGGCCCGGGCTGTCCTTAACCTCTCAGCCCGGAGAACTCGCCCTGTAGACAAGGCTCCAGGAGGCTCCGGACTCATGTGCCTGGAGTGAGGGCAGAGCTGGGGTGGGGCGTGTGCGGGAGACCCCGCGTCGGTCTACACGGCAGCCGTCTCCTGGGTCCAGCTGGCTCTGGCTCCGTCGGACTGTGGACCCGGCGGCCAGGCCTGATTCGCTGTAACAGGTGAGAGTGTATAAAGCCGCAGCCTGTGAGCCGAGCCAGTCTTGCCCCAACCGATTAGCCACCGCCTCCGGGGGCTACTCCACGGTGACTCTAGAGAGCTCTGCAGACCACACGGCAGGAACTCTCCAGTACCCACTCTGTGCCAGCCCCGGGCAGGGCTGGGCTGTTCCGGAGCCCCGACTTTGCACGGGGCAGGATGCACCGCAGCCCACGGGAGCACCGCTTCCTCAGCCCCGTGGTCCCCGGAAGGAGGGTCCAGACTCCACCCCCCGCTGTCTCCCCCAGCGCGGCCCACGCGGGGACCCGGCCAGCTCCTTGCCGCGAAGTCGCCGGCCTGGGGTTCCCTCCTGGGAGGCAGCTCTCCGCGCTCGCTCGCGGCCCCCCTGCCGGAGCCCTCCCGGCTGCGGTGTCTGAGCCGGCGGCAGACGGGGCCTCTCCCGGCCCGGGGTCTTGGCCAGAGCAGGACACGTACGGCCGGTCATTGCGTCCCCTCGGGGCCCGAGCAGTGGGGCCCCAGCCAGACCTTGCGCGGCTGGGAGCACAAGGACTTCAGCGGAAGTTGGTGGCTTCACAGACGCCCGTCACCCTCCCCGGGGGACCCACAGCCAGCCCGGGGGGGAAGATAGCGCGTCTGGACGTGGGCACATCATCGGCTGATGGCAAAACATTATCTCTTCTTTATGAATAAGGGAGACATTGGCTTTGCTCATCAGCTTTAGAAGCCGTAGCCATAGCAACATGGGTTTTGCCTGTTAATGGGAGATTTTTTCCCGTCTCTTAAAGACAACAGCTCATTCCCCCACCCGGGCAGTATCTGTTGGGTCTGCAGCTCCACCAAAGTCAACGGCAGAAGAACAAGACTGTCCTCGCTGCGGGGGAGCCGTGGCCGCCCCCGGGGGGGCGCAGTGACGGGGCAGCCAGGTTCCTTTTGGCCAGAGATTGTCGTGTAGAACAAAAGACACAAGTCTCCGATGGAAAGAGCCCTCGTCAGTGACTGCGGGGAGGCGGTCTGCCCACGTTCACCGGTTTCCGAAGGACAGAGCTCAGGAGTCCGGAGGAGAAACCCCAACGCAGGAGCTCCCGGGTGTGCAAGCCCGAGGCGTCCTGGCCCTGCTGTGGGCCGTGCCGGGCAGGGGCGGCTGTTTCCCCGACTCTGTCCGTAACTGGGAGCCCCTGGAGGAGGGAGGAGCCGGTGACCTCGGCAGGGAGATGTGGGCGCCCGGGGTCAGGACGGTTGAAGGTAGGGGAGAGCGTGCTGGGGGCTTTCAGGAGACATGATGGCCAATTTTGTCTTCCTTCTCTCTTTCTTTAAAAAATTTTTTGGAAATATTTATTTATTTTTGAGAGACAGAGAGACAGAGCATGAGCAGGGGAGAAGCAGAGAGAGAGGGAGACACAGAATCCGAAGCAGGCTCCAGGCTCTGAGCTGTCAGCACAGAGCCCGACACAGGGCTCGAACCCACAAACTGAGAGATCATGACCTGATCCAGAGACAGACACTTAACCGACTGAGCCACCCAGGTGCCCCTCCCTTCTCACGGATGATGACGCTAATTTCAAATATCCGGGAGGCCATCTGGGGACAGAGGGGTTGGATTCGCCCTGTGTGGCCCCAAGGGAAGGAACTGATCCCCTCGATATTAATTGAATGACTTCCTCTAGGGGTTAGACACACAATGATGGACAAATTTCCGTCCCTGATGGGGTTACAGTCTATTGGAGGTGACAGGAAGCAATAATGGAGGTGATCCTGGTCGGGGACTGTGCAGTGGTTGCCCACAGACCCTCAGCCAGGGAACTAGTGACACAGGAATAATCCGGCTGCCACGGAGAAGCTGCACTTGTGACAATCTGGGGAACAGAGGTCCAGGCAGGAGGAGGAGCAAGTGCAAAGGCCCTGAGGCAGGAACACCTTGGGTGTCTTCCAGCAGACTCGTTGAGCTAAGCGGAGTAGGGGCAGATGAAGCTGAGTTTTCCGCCAGCCAGCGGATGCTCTGGGGCTCCATGTGGGGACGGAGGAGGCCCCTTCAGTCCGTCAGACGCCCGGAGAGAAGAGCGCAGGTCTGCCTCCAAGTGCTGGCCGGAGGCTGTCCTAGGATTCCAGCTCTTCTGGGCAGTTTCCTGCCCCGAGAAGCTGGCGGGATTGCAGGCCCCCCCTGGTAGGGGTGTGGGGAGGCTCTGCGGTCATGGTGCACGGGCTGGGGCCTCACCCCACGACCAGGGGTTCTACAGGACACGGCTCCCGCCATTCCCAGTGAGGAAAAGCAAAGCAGACCCAAATGCAAAGGAGACAGAAAGGAAAAAAAATTCTATGCAAATCGTTCTCTCTCTTCCACCAGTTGCAGTGGTTGTCTCTCTCAGTCTCTACCCCGTCTCTCTCCATCTCTCTCTGTCTCTGTGTATGTCTCTTGGTCGGCCTCAGTGACTGCTCTGTCCCCTCCTGTTTGTCTGTCTCTGCCCCTCACTCGGTCTTTTGCTGCCTCCAAATCTTTGTTTCTCTGTCATTCACTCTCTTCTTCTCCCCCCTCCCCTCCAGCCACACTCC
>PISW01010245.1:0-12602 GCA_004023785.1 Mungos mungo | reverse complement strand
CTTCCCTCTGTTCCTTCTCTCCCTCTCTCCCCCTCCCTCCTTCTCTGCCTGTCTCCTCCTCCTCCCCTCCCTGGGGCCCAGAGCCCAGCCAGGCTCCCACAGGCCCCAGAACGGCCGCTCTCCGTGGTGCTGACAAGGACGGCGGCTCCAGGCCTCCGTCCCTCATTAGGGAACACAGAGGGACTCTTGGTCTCCTGGGGCAGGTGCTCCCTGGAGCACAGCAAACTCGCTTCAGTCTCGGCAGCAGCTGCCTCTCCGCCCCTCCCCCTAACCCTAACCCTCTCCATCGGGTCTCGTCTGTCCCCGTGGGGTGTCCCAGGGAGGAGCAGATTTATTTCTCCTGCTCAGGCAGCACAGCTGCTCCCGGGGTGGGGGGGGGGGCAGGGGCCAGCCTCCTGGAAGCTCCGGCGCTCTATCCATGGAGACCTCCTGGAGGCGCGAGGCGGCAAAGAGCCGTTCCACCTTGTCCCTCACAAGAGCTTTCTCTACGATCACCTAAGATGGATGAAATGCTGGGGGCCCGGGGATTTCATCTCCTCTGACCCCTTTCAGCCAGTGATGGGTGCAGGGGAGGGCCTGGGGCTGGAGGGGCTCTGGGCAGGGGCGGAGTTCTCGGAGCCTACGGCAGCCGCGCACAGCCCTCCCTCCAGGCCGCTGACTCTGTGTGCTCTCGGGCGAAGGCTGTGTGCCCGTCCCCAGCCGAGGCCGGGGGCAAACTTGTCTGCTCCATCCTCACAAAGGCGTTGTGAAGACGGAGCAGCAAACAGGACGCGAGGACTTAGGAACGAAGTGCTGTGCACAGTCCTCCAGCCCGCCTTCCCGGAGATTTCTAAGACAGGGCCCTGCTTCAGCACCTCACATCCAGGGACAGCCTCATGAGATCAGGACATCACTGTCCCGTGTAAGGGACCAGGAGACTGAGGCCCTGGGGACCCGCGTGGCTAGTGAGGGGGAGAGCAGAGACACGAGCCCTGGTCTGCTTGGCTCTAGACTCTGGTCTCTTTCCGCACACCCTCCCCTCCCCTTCGTGCAGGATGGGCTCCGGCCGGTGTCCCGTAGCCAGCTGGTCCCGATGCAATGACAGGCCCGGAGGACGCGGGCTGGGCTGGCCGATCGCACTGGCTTCTCAAGTCTGGGGTTCGTTAAAAACTGCAGGCAAGCTCTTCGGGGATGGACGAGGACACCGGGCCAAGGGGAGTCCCCAGGGAAGACTCAGAAGCGGGTTGATTGAGTTTCTACAACGGGGATGTTGACCTTCATGAGCGTGAATGTGAATTCGGTTATACTTCTTATTTTCAACTAAAAGTGTGGTTACCCTCTCCCCAACCCCCGCCCGTGCAGCTTGGCAATTATAACAATGTTTTTAACCTTTATTCATTTTCTTAGGGAGACAAAGAGAGTGTGAGCACGAGCAGGGGAGGGGCAGAGAGAGAGGGAGACACAGAATCTGATGCAGGCTCCAGGCTCTGAGCTGTCAGCACAGAGCCCGACGTGGGGCTCGAACCCACGAACCGTGAGATCATGACGCTTAACCAACTGAGCCCCCCAGGCACCCCATCACTGTGCCCTTGTATCCGAGTCCAGCCCAGGGCTTTGCACAGAACACACAGCATGGTAATGAATGAATGAGTGAGGAAATAAATGCCAGCAAGGACCGCTCTCCACCTTGATCAGTTGCTACCAGGACTCACAGCTGTGTCCCCGCACTTGCTGTGAGCCCCCCGTGGTCCACAGGGACCCAACGGGCCTGAGGCCTGGGCTCCGCGGCTGAGACAGCCCCTCCGTGCTTGACGTGGGGGCGTCCAGTCCCGAATATCCCGGCTGCTCCACGGGGCTGGGGATCGCGGCCCCCATCCTGCCTCCTTCCCTCCTGTGTCTGCAGGAAGGGTGTGTGCACACGTGTGGATGTGCGAGTGTGTGGGGTGCGACCTTGCACTCTGGGGGGATGCCCGGACCCCTGGAGCTCATGCCCGGCCTCGGCACGTCCCTCATCCTCTGCGTCAGTTGGGGCTCAGCCACGGAGAAGCAGCGTGTTGAGTTTCACGGACTAAGCCGCAGACAGGAGGAAACAGACCCTGTGCGATTGTGGAGCCGGGTGGGTCCTCCTCATGACGTTGTTGCTTCCGCGTCTGGCATTGGGTCTGAAGTCACATTGATTCATCTGGGCCGACTGGTAGAAAGGGCAGCTGGACGTGCGCCTGGGAACCGCAAATACAAGCCGGAGCCCGGATGCCATCAGCGCCCCCAGCGTGCCAGCGCCGGCCCCGGCCAACATGCCAGGGCTTAGTATGAAATTTTCAGGAGTTTTGTGATCTGGTAGTTGAACACAGCCGTTGTTAAAATTTTAACTGGATAATCTTACATTAAGTTACAGAATAACAAGGGTGATGCACCCTCAAAACTCATCACTTCCTAATTGTTGTGCGATGTGTAATTATTACCGATGCTTCTGGGGTTATTTGTGTCTCTCCGTGTGGCAGAAACACTGTATAGTATGAGGCCACCTCTTCCCAACTCCACGTCCGGAGATACCACGCCTGTAGCTTTAAATGGGCCCCCGGGTGGGGGCATTTACACCACAGGGATTGGCCAGCGCTTAACGGGCTTTGATCTACTGCACTGTTGAAAGTCTAGGCTCGTTCATAACACAAATGAAACTTAAACCCCGCCCCCGTCCTGTCTACAGCACAAAGTAGCCGTTGAAAAACTGGTTACATTGTGAATAAAGGAAACATTCTTCTGGTATCCAGAACTACTTTTCAATGCAGCAAGGATTCCACTTTGTCCTGCTTCTCGCCCTGAGCAAGAACAGTCACCAGCATTCTCCTCGGAGCGGCACACGTCACGCTCCCTCTTAGCCCAGCTCTGGTGACCGCGTCTGCTCCTCGGGCCTCCAGCGTCCACGGCACTGGGGACTCGGAGGAGACGCCGGCATCCCTGTGGCAGAGCGGAACCTGCACCTGGCCCGAGACAGGGGGGTCAGAGGAAGAGATGCAGGAGGAGCCCGAGGAGGAGACCAGGCGCTGCCTGACGCCGGCGAGGGGAGCCGGGGCGCTGGTCTGCGTTCTTGGCCCGACGTCAGAGCGTCACGGCGGGTGCTCTGTTCTGCCTCCCAGGTCTCGTGCCGCCCCGACCCCGGAGACACGGACGAGCGTAGTTCCCACGGAGCCGAGCAGATGCGGCCCCACGGCCTCGTCTCTAAGACCCGGCGTGAGGCTGGGGTGCGAACATCCTGGTGTCACAGCCGTGCCTGGGCCGGTGGCTCCCGCGCTGGGTGTGGCCGGTGAGCAGGCGGGGCGTGAGCACGTCCCCCCACCGGGGTCAGGGCTGCGCCCAGGGGTCTCCGCGCCCATAGCTGCCTTCACCAGGAAGGGGATGGGAGGTTCTGCAGCAACAGATGGAATGAGCCACATTCAAGGGCGTGTACGCGGTCTCTGTGGACGCACCGTGTGCTAATCAGCACGGCAGGTACCACGAAGCGTCTGAGCTGAAGCGGTGAAGGGACTTGTGGGTAAGAACCACATAGAATTCCCTTCAGTGCAGAGTTCGGGGTCCCCTTGACTGGCCAGCCGGGTGCCACCTTCCTGGGGAGAGACAGGGGACTCGTGGAAGCCCCTGGAAGGCCCGGCCTCGCCAGCAGATGCCTGGAGTCCTCCCGGCGGGCTGGCTTCCCTGTGTTGGCCACGTAGGAGGCTGTGGGGCTCGGAGCTGCCCAGGGCCCGGCCGTCCCCTGCTTGGCGGGAGCATCGTCTGACGGGCAGTGTCTGCTCTGCTGCGGGAGCCGGGGCCGAGCCGAAAGGCTTCAGTCAAGCGTGACCTGGGCCGTCAGTTCCCTTGCGGATGCCCGGGCCAGGCCAGCCGCGTGGGGGGTGGGCCAGGTGGGTCCTGGGGGAGGGGTCTTGCGTGGGCTGAACCGGGACAGGGAGGGCCCCAACAAGCCTCACAGAATTTCCCCCGGTTCTTCCCGAGGCCCCGCTGTCACACACCAGGTGCTGGCGGACCGCAGGCCCTTGCCAGGTCCCCAGCATGGTCGCCTGAGCCCGTCTGCGTGGGGCCGCTGGACGCACGGGCAGAGGTACTGCCTGCACCCACACTGCCCGGGGCCCTGTGCGATCTGGCTTCCAACCTGCTGCCGTCCTCTCAGCGGGCTCCAGCCATGGTTTTCTTTCCCTGGGGGCTCTGGCTTGGCATCTGGTGCCCACTCCGTGCCCCAAGCTGCAGCCTGACACTCTGGGCCAGGCGGCCATCCCGGTCCTGCTCGGCTCTGCCAACGGAGGACGGTCGTCAGGACACAGACCTTCCTGACGGTCCATGCTGCTGTCAGACCAGGCTGGCCGTCTCGTTAGGGCAGAGACTCGTGTCTTGGGAGGATGGGGGGGAGCTGGGCCTCCAGGGAGGTGGGGGGCGTTCTCCCCAGGCAGCTGCTCTGGGCTGAGACCCATCGGCTCCCACCCCTTCTGCCTGGTCTGGTGCCTCCTCTTCTCCGGGCGTGGGGACGGCGAGACTGGATGCAAGTAGAGGACCCAGGGGCGCCATTCTGTCCTTAAGATGCAAAGGGAGCGGGGGGGGGGGGGCTAAGTCCGGTGAGCGTCCGACTTCGGCTCAGGTCATGATCTCACCGTCTGTGGGTTCGAGCCCCGCGTCCGGTTCTGTGCTGACAGCTCAGAGCCTGGAGCTGCTTCGGATCCTGTGTCTCCCTCCCTCTCTGACCCTCCCCTGCTCATGCTGTCCCTGTCTCAAAAATAAATAAAAAACATTAAAACATTTAAAATTTTATTGCATTTATCTTTTGTGTATGTTCAATTGAGGACCCATATTTTTCTTCACTTCCAGACGATCCTCAGCCTTTATCTCTTTGGAAACTGCCTCCTTCTAATCGTCTCTGTGCTCTCACTTCAGGACTCGGGTCAGACACGAGTTCGAGCCGGACTTTCTATGGTTTTGTTTGTTCTTGACAGCGTTTCCACAGTTTTGTTCCTTTGTGTCTCTGAGCTGTATTCTGAGCCGCTGCACCGGCGCCACCACCGATGCGCTCACACTCTCCTCGGCTCTGTCCTCTCGTGTTTCTCCCCCTGCTGAAAACATCAACGTAAATGACTATTTTGTGTCCGGCATTTCTAGTAGGTTCTTCTGGTTGAAAAAAAAAATCTGACTTTTTTTTTCCTGCTTACTTCTTTTTTCCCCCGATTTCTGCTTGCTTTTGTCTCCTAACTCCTGACGATTACTATTCACACGGTCTCTCCCTTTATGCCTTGTGGGCGCTAAGTAACCGGAGTGTTTACGTCCTGGCTGAACTATTATTCCGCGCTGGTCTGGAGCGGATGAGCCTCCGGGGTCTCTGCTGTGTTGTCTCTCTTAGGCTAGACGTCCCCGTGTTTCGGAGCTTAGCCCTGGGATTCTGCTGAGTGGGAATCCCCCTGTCTCTCTGCCACGGTCATCTCTGTGGGCCTGTCCCCGCAGTGGCCGAGGCCCCACCGAGGGCCCGGCTCCCTGTGGAGTTGCGGCTGCGGTTCTTCAACAAGCAGGAGGTGTGGCCGGTTGTCCCAGGTCCCGGACGGGAAGTCTGCACCTTCCTAATCTCGGGGCTTCAGACAGACCCAACCCTGGGCCACGGCACCGTGCCGTCTGCTTTCCACTCCTTCCCTGTCGGGGGGGCCCCGCCAGGCCCAGCGAGGCTGTGTCAGAACCCCGACCTCATGTGTGACGTTTGTAGTCCTTTGTGCCCCGCAGGGCAAGGCTCCCTCCCGCCTCTGCCTGCCTCCCCGGGTGCCTGCAGCCCAGCCAGCCTTCCCTCGGTTTTTAGGCCGCATCTATCCAGACAGATATTTATCTTGCTTTCGGAAGTAGCCATGTCTTTTTTGTTGCCACTATTTATATTTATCTGTGACTGCCATGCATTGGGGTCAGAAGGGGAGCCCAGAGCGTGAGCTCATGGCCTCTTCTTGGCCAGAGGCTCCTTTAGTGTTTAAAGCTTTTTTTTTTTTTAAACAAAATATTGTTATTTGCAACCTAAAACATCCTAAGAGAAGTGTCTGCCGCCAAGGACAGAGGCAGCCGGGACCTGGGCCGTCACCGCCTCCCCGCACACTTCCGCCCGCCCTGGGTCAGCGCAGCCGAGCCGGGAGCCGGGGTCTGCCCGGGGCCCACGCCCTTCCTCCCCCGGACACACCGGATCCCCCACGCCCCTTCTTTTCTCCCGAATCAGCCGTTTCACGTTTGCTTCTTCGGAATTAGTTTTTTCCCCCAACGTTTGAAAAGTCCGCTTGATGGAGACTCTCAAGTCACTGCTGAAGTCCCGTCCCCACTGTCAGCGGCCGGACCGCGGGGACATCACGAGGCTCCAAGCCCCCCCCAACCCCGCCCGTGGGGGCGGCGGGCAGATTCCGGGAGGTGAAGCTCTTTGCAAAATGTGGGGTGCGAGCCAGCCGCGGGTCATCGCGAGGTCGCCGCCCGTCCAGCGCCGCGTCCTGCTGTGGGTCCTCACCACAGCGCCGGGCAGAAGGCCGACTTCTATTATTTGAATGATGCGGCTTCGAGGGGCGCGGCCCGATGAGCTGCTCGCTGGTGTCTCCAAGGCACGGCGTGAGCGAGGTGTGCGGGTTTCTCTCGCAAGCCGTCGCAGACCCTGAGAGGGCTGTGAGGGATCCCCGGGGGACACCTGCTAGGATTCAGGGTCCGGGGTTGGGTGGTTTTGGGGGGGCCCGTGCTCCCGACCCCCAAGGCCTGCGTGGACGGGGTCACGCCGGCGTCCTTGTCCCCCGTCCTCCCGCATGGCTGTGGAAGCCCAGCCCAAGCCTTCCTGGCGGTGACGGCCTGGCCTGGGTGATTTTCCTCTGGCCTCAAAGCTTACAAATCCCGCTTTCCCGCATGGAGAGCAGGTGATCCTCCGGGCCCGTCTGGGCAGGCGACGGACAAGTCAATTTGGTCAGATAATTGTTCGCACCGATTCTCCCACTGAACTGTGTTCCTTGCTGTGGGTCCGGTGACCGGGTTTGAGCCGGGGCTGGGGCTGGGGGTGGGGGTCAGCAAGGCCAGGGGCGGACCCCGGGGGGCCTCCTCCTTCCCAGGAGGGCTGAGAGGGGAGGCTGTGGCCTGAGGCAAGAGCGCGGGCTCGGGCGAGTCCGTTCTGAGGCTGATCACGGGGTTCAGGGGGCGGGGCGGCTGTGCCAAGGCCACGGGACGCAGTGGCGGAGCCGGGGCTTTACCTGGAGGCCGGGTGCCCAGCAGGGCGCGATGCCCGCCGCCCACGTCAAGGGAAACCCGGAAGCAGCCTTTGCTCCGTGTTTGCTGACTGACCTCCTTGTGATGAGGAAGGACAGCGGCTGAGGATGATTTATTTACACGAGAACTCACGAAAACCTGCACCTGACCTGACCTGGGGCGTTAGGTAGTGCCTTAGTTCCAACGTGCCGAGGGGGCCCCTCTCCAGCTTCAGCTTGCCATCTGGTGGACGGGGAGCTCACTCCTTGAAATGTGCAGCATTTCATTAGCTTGGGGGCCAGAGCAAGACAGAATGGTCCTTTCAATATTGGTGCATTCGTTAAAAAGAATTTTTTTAATGTTTATTTACTTTTGAGAGGCAGAGCACGAGCAGGGGAGGGGTAGAGAGAGAGGGAGACAGAATCGGAAGCAGCTCCAGGCTCCGAGCTGTCAGCACAGAGCCCGACTCGGGACTCGAACTCACAAGCGGTGAGATCATGACCTGAGCCGAAGCCGACGCATCACCTGAGCCCCCCAGGCGCCCCAGGTCTGTTCTTTTTTGGTCCATGTTTTTGGTCCTTTCTTCCTTGGCCCACTTTTGATGGATCCCTTTCCCCGGTCGGAGTCGTGCGGAGCTCTCCCTCCCACCGCGGCCGAGGCGAGGGCCAGTCGTGTCTCCACGCCGCCCACTCGCGCCTCAGCTCAGGCCGCCGCACAGCAGACCCTGGTTCGCGGGGTCTGTTCCCGAGCGCAGCGGCTTCAGCTGGGCGGGCGTCAGCGGGGGCACATGCGGGCCGTGTGTTCGGGAAGCAGGGGGCTTTCGTTGCTCCTGTCGAGTCGGGGGACAGAGGAACTCGGGTCCAGAGCCCTGGCTCCCGCAGGGGGAGGGCTTGCTCACGGCGAGCTGCGTGGAGCGGCGGGAGGCTCCGTCCTCTCGGGTGTGTCGCCAGGGCCAGCTCCTGCTTCCCCAGGAGCTCTGTGAGCAAAACGGGCCCACGAGGTGCAGGCGACGCTGAATCTTCTCCACCAGGACGGCCGCGGCCCTCGCCACCCTAACTCCCGCGTCACCAAGGAAGCAGTGGCCCGGAGGGGACAATGTCATGTGCCCAAGGCCACGGTGCCTTTCTGCTTCTCACATTACGAGAGCCTCGCTTGGGTCCCGGGCAGGGTCTCTGGGTCCTACGTGATCCAGACGTTCACGCTGCCGCAGGGCTGGCACGTTCTCTGCCCTGCCTGGCTCAGCACCCCGCCGGGAGTGCAGACCTGGCAGGCAGGGGCGAGGCCGTGCTGGTGTCGCTCCGAGGACCCACGGTGAGTCTTCAGGTAACCGTCTGGTCCTGCCTCATGTACTAATGTGACAAGTGGTAACACAGTACTCACTGGCGGCCACTGCTGGTTGCTTTGTGAATAGCTTCACGTTAACTTCGACAACCGTAAAAGGTAGATTTTGTTTCCATTTTATGGATGAGTAAACTGAGGAACAGAGGGGCTAAGGGACTCGTCTGAGAGCCTCAAACTAGCAAGCATTTATGGAGCCAGAGGTCGGAGCCCGGAATCTGTTCTCTGAAGCATGTGCACACGCCCTGTCCGTTGAGCTCAGCCCACGTGTCTGCGGCAGCTCCTTGGCCAACGTGGCCCCACCCTGAGCTCTGACCCGGGCGGGATGTGGGGGTGGCACCCAGGCCCGTCACTGGCTGGCGTCAATTGTCCTGGTCCTGATAGTCTCAGCCTCTGAGCCTCCCCTGCCCTGGAGTCAGGATCCGGGCGCCTGTCGCAATCCTTGGCCCTCCCTGGGGGAGCCAGCTCCCAGCCCGGCCGGAGACGGTGCTCCGGGGCTGGGGTTCTGGGCAGGGGACCCCGGGGCGGGGGACGGGCCTCGCGGGCAGCTGGCGGGAGTCTCTGCGCGTTAGCACACCGAGAGCGATACCTTCCCAGAAAGGAAAGCGTCTCTTGTTTTCTTCCCGTAAATCAAGGCTGCAGGTGCATATGTGTCATGGGCTCCGTCCCAGCTCAGTCCAATCTGGTAAGTGACATGGGGGGAGGGGTGCCGACCCGACACTTCACACCGGACTCGGGGCAGAGGGCTCTGGCAGCAACGCAGGCGGGGCCTGCATCGCCTTCCCCTGGTGACACATGCAAACACACACTTCTGCAGCGTGCGCATGCAGAGCACACGTGGAGACACGTGAGCACACACACGCATACCACACACCGTGCAGCACACACGCGCACAGACACATGTACGTGCATTCAAACACACACGTGTAAACACACAGGTAGACACACCACACCCACCCATGCACATCTGCACACACCAAGTGTAGACGTGCACTAACGTGTCTGTGCTGTCCCACCTTTCCCTTCTGTCCCCCGATCTGAGTTTCTGCGTGTCCTTCAGGTCACCGTGTCCTTCACGCGGTGTCAGCGTGCTGGCGCACAGACCCACCGCGCGTGTAGGCGGGTGGCGGGCGTGCGGGCAGCACAGTGGCTCCGTGAGTTCTGACCCCGGGGCCTGCGGCCATAGGAGACTTTCCCGAGTAGATGCGGTGACGCTTTCAGGCCGAGGCTGTCCTGATGGTCCAGATGGCCGGACACAGCCACTGGGGCGCCGGGTTGCGAGGGGGACGGCGTGTGGGGGGCGGGGCGGAGCGACTAGCTCCCGGGCCCGTGAGCTCAGGTGGAAACGTCAAGGAAGCAGATCTCCAGAAAGTTCTCAGATTTTCTAGCTGCAAAGCACCCGTGACTTCGGACTCCCAGAGCTGTGAGGTGACGTGTGCGTGTGGGTTTAAGCGCAGGATCTGGGGCCTCTGCTCTTTGCGTCGCTTCCCAGCATCACGGAGACACACGTGTGGCTGCAGGGCGGGGAGACGGGGTCCGGTGGCGGGTGAGGGCATCCGCGTGGGGCTGGGGTCAGGGCCAGGCCAGGCCTCTGCGGGGGACAGGTCGGCCGCGTGTCAGGATGCTGAGGTCCTCGGTGCAAAGACAGGGGCTCCGGTGTCAGGGCCACGATGGACGCGTGGGGGCATGTCTGAGGGACAAGGACCGGCGCTCCCGGAGGTGGCTGGCGTGAGCCTCACTGTCCCCATCTGGAAGTCCTCCCAGGCAGGGCACTTGGACAAGCAGAGCAACGTGACCTCCTGCAGAGAGCTGCGGACGCGCGTGTGGGTATTTAACGACTGCATTGCCCACGGGCAATGAGGGGTTGGCCCCTGCAGTAGTGAGGGCCGAGCAGCCCTCCCTCTGCAGGCTGGAGGCCCGGGGGGGTTTCAGTTCCAGGGCGAGGGCCTGAGGGCTTGGGGGCCCGGGTGTTAGTCCCAGCCCAAGGGTTCCCTCTGCCCTCTGGTCAGGCCTCTCCACGGGTTGGGGGAGCCCCTCTGTCTGCCCACGTGGATCCTCGCCTGACCTGAAACACCCTCCTGGGGGCCCCGTGCCCCGTCCAGGTGACTCAGAAGAGCCCCCGGATCGGAAGTCATGGTGGGGGGGTGCAGGCTTGATCCAGCCCACAGGTGCATCTGACCGACACCGGGTTTTTAAGAACATTTAGAGTGACATTTCAAAAGCATTGGGTTTTGCACAGAAATCTGGCCACGGTGGACACACACCCGGCCTGCTTCAGAGCCCTCCGGCCGATTCTGCGGTGTCCTCAGGGGGAGGGAGACCCTAAGGTCACCGAGGTGGGGCCACCGTCACCCAAAAGGGAAAGCGCAGGCTTCTGAGACCTTGTCCGGGGAGCCCCAGGGAAGTGGTTGAGCCACAGCCTCCCCACCGCGGCCCCGCTGCAGGGGCCTGGGCCCACCATGACCTCTCCCCCTCCGTGGCCCCCCCTGTGGCCCCCCCCCGTGGCCCCTCCCATGGCCTCCCCCCCGCGGCGGCTCCAGACGCAGGTGGACAGGTGCTGAGTGCAGCAGGCGCTCTTCCCACGTCGATCCGGACACTGACGTCTGTTTACACAGTCACAGAAGGCGATTGTCTTCTTGGCAGCCATGGGCAACGCTCACCCAGGCCTGCCAGGTGGGGGCGCTCGCCCCCAGGAGCAGCTGTGAACTTGACTACCTTGCCCTCGGGTCAGACCCTCCAGCGGACGCTCCTGGCCCCCAGCCATGGTGTCCCAGGGTCTCCCTCCTGGCGGGGCCCCAAGGGAGGGCCGTGACCGAGCTCCCTTCTCCAGCACGTCCTGGGCCCCCGGGGGGCCCGGCTTGACTGTCTTCTCTGTTCGCCCTCCTCCTGGCCCAGCCTCACCGCCCCCCCACCCCAGAATGTTCCCTGGCCTCCTGCCTGCGCTCTCTGCCCCAGGCTCTGCTCTTTCTGCCCATTTCCCAGCAGCCACCAGAGAGTTCTCTTTACACCTGACCGTGGTAACCGCCCAGAGTCCTTTAGTGACGTGTCCTTGATGTCAGGACGGGGTCTGGGTTTCAGATGCCTCATGACTCATCCTCTGGTCTCCCCTCCAGCCTCATGCTGGGCGGACAGGGCCGTCCCCCAGTCTGTCGGCAGGACCCCCGCGCTCTCCGCAGCTGGACTTCCATGCAGGTCACTCCCCATGACCGGGGCACGCTCCTGTCCCACCCGCCCCCTGCCCCCCACACAGCCCGCCGGCCCGCCGCCCCGGGCTCCTACGAGGCGGTGCCTCCAGTCACTCCCGGTGTTCACTGCGTCCCGAGCTGTCCCCGTCCCGTCTCCCGCACCTGGCTGTGAACCCTCGAGTTGGGGCTGTGTCTGTTCGGCTCTGTGACCTCCCCTCCCCTGCCAGGTGTCGGCCTCGGATCGGCCAGCGGTCCACGTGTTCCTGCTGAATAAGCAGTGAGTGAATGGGAATGAGATGGAAGCCAAAGCAGAGACCCATGTGGGAAAGGGAGGCCGTCCCCAGCGTGGTCCAAATCCTCTTACAAAGTTTGTTCATGTTCACTTATTTTTGAGAGAAAGGGAGGGACAGACAGAGAGGGAGACACAGAAGCGGAAGCAGCTCCAGGCTCTGAGCTGTCAGCACAGAGCCCGACGTGGGGCTTGAACTCATGAACCTCGAGATCATGACCTGAGCCGAAGTCCAGATGCTGAACTGACTGAGCCCCCCAGGCGCCCCCCAGACATCTTTAACTGACACTCTCTGGCAGCCTCGTGACAGGGAGAGGGTGGGGCGAGGGCAGGCTGTAGGAGCCTTCCAGCCGTCACAGCACCTTGTCCCCACCTCCCTGTCCTGTCCATACGGAGGCCACGGGGGCGGTGCCAACCTCCTTGCGGCTCCAAGTGACCCTTCCGTTCGCTATCGGGGCAAACCAGCTGCATTGGGGCGACCAATGTCGGGGGGAGTCGAGGGTCAGCTCGGCCGGGTCCCCCCTCCCTCCCTCCGTCCCTTCCTTCCTTCCTTCATCCATCCTCCCATCCATCTATCCATCCATCTTCCT
>PISW01010244.1:0-51628 GCA_004023785.1 Mungos mungo | reverse complement strand
TCTCTGCCCCTCCCCTACTTGTATGTGTTCTCTCTCTCCATATAAATAAATAAAAAGTTTAAAAAGTGAAAACATTAAAATTTAATACAGAGGGTGCTGGGCTGGCTTAGTTGGAACAGCATGTGACTCTTGATCTTGGGGTTATGAGTTCGAGTCCCACATTGGGTGTAGAGATGACTAAAAAATAAATAAGTAAATAAAATCATCATGGATCCTGCAATGGAGATAGCAGAGGAGCTCTGAGAAGCCCTAACTTTTATTGCCTAAGATTTGTTATCCTCCTAAAGATCTCCAGTTAATTGTTTCTGCCACTGTCTCTAGGTGGCACTGTTTCCCCTTTATCACCACTCTGAGGAAGCACACACCATATTTTCCTTACATCTCATAGCAGCAGGAGGTGAGGCTGAAGGTTGCTTGTACATCTTCACTCCTAGGTAGGGAAATAACTAAGTGTCTGCACTTTACAGAGGCAATCCACCCTGCTTCTTATCCAGTTGCCACAACTGGAGAAACAGCTCCAGAACCTGGGAGTTGATGAACTGGAGAAACAGAGATGGCAGAACATGTTCCTCTGGGGGAAAGCAGGGAAGGGACGATTAGGTTGAAGGGATCCGGAAGAATCACAGTCAGAGTTTGGAGATTGAGAGGAAAAAGAAAAGTCAATGAAGCACATTCATGATTTCAAACCCCAAACCTCAGGCAGTTAAGGTGAGGACACCACGAGGGTACGTGGCTAAATGGAAGCCTCATGCAGGAAAAACAAGAAATAACCAGGACCAGAGAGTGTGGTCATGAAGATGTGGAAGACAGAACGATCTTGAGATAGAGAAGAGAGCTGGGGTTTTGGTGAGAATCTGGTCATGCAGAGTCAATGGATGTTGATGGTTTTGAGTCTTTCTGTTAATAGAGGAGGAGATAGAGGACGGCTCTATCCGATGTGTAGGCGTGAATGTCTTTTGGCAGTCGGAGATTTTTCTGAAGGAGGAGCCCCCAGGAAGAGTTGTGAAAGGAGCATCCTGGGAGTTAGGAGAAACCGCAGGACCAGGTAGACAGAAGACTGTATTGATTAATGATGTGATTTTCAGGCAGAAGGAAAGACGGGGCTCAGATTCTATCACTGCTCACAGAAAGCCTCCTTTTTTCCACCTTTAACTACAAAATGATCCACTTTCTTTCTCTCAAGCTCTGCTTCTTGAGGTGTGTTTACACACAATATGAAGGAGATACTGGGATGTATTTTTTTTTTCTATTTTTTCAAGCAGGAAGTGATTCTTGTTACTAAGAGGGACTTTGGGTGGACATCCTTCCCTGAAGGATGCTTGTCTGGCTCTGCTCGTGCGTGGGGAGGGCTCAGAGCAGAGAAGCAGGGAGCTGCAGTGTCCCCTGGCACAGCACGAATCTTGCAGACAGTGTTGAGTAGGCAAAACCTCCAGCAGAAATCGGAGATTCAGTGACTCTTTACTGGGAAAAGAGAAGCAAAGGCCAAGATATCGCTTCAAAAGATTTGAAACAGTAGGGATTTTGTAAGGTTTGATAGATGGAGGCAGAGGTGAGAGGAAAGACAGAGACCACGTTATGGAGCCAAGAAGGCCTTTATCAGAGTCTGCAATTCCCGGGCAAGGTTCCGTGACTCCGGAGTGGGGAGTCAGGGAAGTCGCAGCTGGTATGGGAGAGCAAGGTGTTTTATGGGTGCAGGAGTTCCGAGTTTGAGCTCAGGTGGGCCGATAGGGGCATCTTTGGATGGTGGCAGGATTCAATTGGCTGTCCACTTCGGTGGGGAGGGGGATGCTGGAATTCCATGGTGAGGCATTCCAGTTTGAGACAGTTCAGATTGAGAGTGGGGGTTGTCAGCCCTGGCGGTGCCTGGAACTATTCTCTGACCTGCAATAAGATGGCCGCTGGTGCTTTTCAAATGGTGCGGGTCATTCCAGGTTTGCAGGTGGGGGTTGTCAGTGCATGCAGCTCTCCACAGCAAGGTGGTTGTTTGGTCACCCTCCCATGGCAACTTTTACAGATTTCTCCAGAAAAATTGCGCTTCTCAGAGGAGAGGCATACGGAACAGCATGGAGATGATTCCCTTAGGTCAAGGGGCTGGCCTAGCAGCAATTCTGCAGGGAGGAGGGGCTGAACCCTGCCACGTGAATTGCAACTATATTCTTTTTTACATAGATTTCTATTATGGAAACTTTCAGTCATCCACAAATATAGACATACTAGTATACTCATAATTCAGTTTCAGCCATCATCAACACATGGCCAATTTTGTTTCATGTGTATCCTCTGTTGCCTCCGTATATTTTTTTAAAGTTTTATTTATTTTAGACATAGAGTGAGTGAGTATCAGCGTGAGTTGGGGGTGAGGCAGACAGAGAGAGAGAAAGGGAGAGAGAGAATCCCAAGCAGGCTCCATGCTGCCAGAACAGAGCCAGAGGCATTGATTGAACCCACGAACTGTGAGATCATGACCTGAGCTGAAATCAAGAGTCAGATGCTGAACCAACTGAGCCCCCCAGGAGCACCTGTCTCCTTGCTATTTTTGAAGCACAGCCAAGATGTTGTAGTTTATCTGCAAATATTTCAATATGGGTGTATCAAACATATCGGCATTCAAACTTCTACTTGTCTCATAAATGTCATAATTTTTTGTTTTATTTAAGCCTGAATCTAAGTAAGATACACCAACTGTGATTGGATTATATGTCTTTTTGGTCTTTTCAAAGCTATAGGCTTCCTTTACTCTAGTTTTTATTTATTTCCTGCCATGAACATGTGGAAGACAGCTCTATTCTTTTTTTTTTTTTTAAGACACAGAGAGAGAGAGAGAGAGACAGAGTATGAGCAGGGATGGAGCAGAGAAAGACAGGGAGACACAGAATCTGAAGCAGGCTCCAGGATCTGTGCAGGCTTTGAGCTGTCAGCACAGAGCCTCAGGTGGGGCTTGAACTCATGAGCTATGAGATCATGACCTGAGCTGAAGTCAGACCCTTAACTGACTGAACCACCCAGGTGCCCCTACACAGCTCTATTCTTGAAGTTGTTTGGATATAAGCACCTCTGGAAGAAACCGGCTAGACATTCACCAACCCAGCTTCCTTTTCCTTGCCAGCATGCAAATAAATCACATTTCCCAGCATTCTTTACAGTTAGATGGGATCAACTGATTGAGTTGTGGCCAGTAGAATGTTGGTGGAAGAGATGGGTGCTCCTCACGCCTGGCCCTTTGAGACTTCCCATGTGCCCTCACCAGGCCCTTTCCCCTTTCCTGGTGAAACTGAATTCATGCATTAAAGATGGTGGAGTTGCAAGCAAGGAGCTTGCATCTCAGCGTCAGCCCTTGGAAGGGAACACCTGGTTGCCCAGGAGCAGCCTGATTTGCTGGGTCTGTAACATCAGCTAGCATTTCCTCAGCTAGATAAAGTTTTATATGAATCTCATTATAGACTGGTTCTCAACCCTGGGTACATATTACAAACATGGTGGGAGCTTTTGAAAAAGACTAATGCCTGGGCTATGCCCCAGGACAGGTAAATCTCAACCACTGGGAAGGAAGGGTTCAGGGCCTTTAAACAGAGCACACCGTGTAATTCTAACATATTTCTGGGACTGAGGACTACTGCTAGTGACTGTGGGTTCTGTTATTCTTTTGATTCTTGGAACAACAGAGAGAATCCCAAGCAGGTCCCTGGATGTTAGCACATCCTGATGTCAAGCTTGAACCCATGAACTGTGAGATCATGACTTGAGCTGAAACCAAGAGTCAGATGCTTAATGGACTGAGCCACCACTGAGCTCTTCTTCTTGAAAAGAAGAGCACTGTGTCCTATCCCTGTGATCTGCAGACTCATTGCGTCCCATCGATGGATGAATGAGTGAATGAATTTATCACATGGAGGTTATGGAAGTGAGTCCAGAGAGGCATCATTCCTCCAGAAAGGAGAACTAGGTATAAAGGGAGGTGAGTTGCCTCATTTGAGTTGACTTAAAGCAAATAAAGCAGTGCAGATTATTTTATTAAATCTTGACCCTTGAGTCAATGACTTTTTACTACTCTCTATGACAAAACAGGAAATAGTCAAGAAAGGATTTCTGCAGCATGCTGACGTATGAAGGTTGCCTCTAGCAAAAGCACTTGTGTGGTTGAGTTGCATGTTGAACTAGCCATATTTCTCATGCTATACCGTTTTTATTTGGAAGAATGACAGATGAACTATGGTTATATACACCTGGAAAGCTAGTAGACATTTTCTTGAAAATAAGAGAAGTAAGCCTTACTAGCTCAAGAAAACCCCCATGAAAGTAACTGTTTCCAATGATAAAACTTGGGTTTCAAGCAAAAATTAGAATTGTGGAAAAGAAGTGTCTACCACTGTACTCAGTGCATGCTACTATTTAGAGATTTTCTGATGAGATTGATGGTGATATGCACGAACCTGATTTTTTTGATGTTCAAAGTCATGAGTCCACATTTGTAGGTTCTGAAATATGCCAGTGACCCAATATTGCCAAGTGACCAATGCATGCTTTTATAACGTCCTGTGTAAGTCAGAGTGACATCCAGAATTCAAGGTGGGCCCAGATGGTCATGTAACAGAATTTGAAAAGTGTAGTGTAGGGCTTCTGCACTGCATCTGCTGGGCTAGGAAGTTTGGTATACATCATGGATGACTCTCCGGAGATTCTCTGGAAGGCTATTAAAATATCCTTCCCTTTTCCAACTACAGATTTCTGTGAGGCTGAATCTTCTTCATACACTCCAATCCAAACAACACATCACAGTAGATTGAATACAGATGTGGATGTGAGATTCTAGTTGTCTAGAGACTTGTAAAATTTTTAAAAATCTTTTTTCTTCTCCCTGATGTCTAAATTTGTTTCAGAAAATAGTTATTCTCCCACAAAAGATAGTTTTGTGGGTTAACATGTCATAGGCTTTCCTAACGCTTATGTAACAAAACTTCCCTGTTTTAAACCCTAGTGTGTTAAATACTGATGGACGTCAGCTACTGAAACAAGGATTTTGGGCTCTCCCCTAATTCTTTTGAATTTAATGGGGTGCTGAGGCCTGAAAGGGCTGGGAGCTCTAGCCATCACTTTGTGGTCCTGGTGGGGAAAGGAGGTGAGGAGCACACAGAGGGATGCCGCAGGCAGAGTTTCTGGCCTAAGTTGCCAAGATAGAAAAGATAGTGCAGAAGAAAGTGCTTGCAGACAAGAAAATGACCACACAAACAGTTCCTTGCTGGAAGTGTTTCTCTTGAATGTTTTTATGACCTGGAAATGTGGTTGTCATGGAGGGAGATTCTCAGCCTGAATAATGTATGGTGTGTCGCAACTCACCAGAAACAAGTGCTTTACTTTCTTACTCTAAACTTAAAAACCTTCCATATGTATCTCCATTACTTGTCTTTTTGGCAACATACAAAACAGCAGCAACAAAAATGGGGGCAGCAGCCATAGAAAAATGGGTGACCTATGGTAATGAGGGTTGGTTGGTGGCTGAAGGAGGGGACAGAAGTCCAGGGTCCTGGTTCCCCGCCTGGGTGGCTGCAGGAAACAGGACTGAAATGAGATCCTCTGTAGAAATGTTCTACGGAAGCGGACATGATGGGGAGCACAGAGGGCTTTAAAACACATTTCCTGCAGGCCATATGACTATCAGACACAAGAAGGCTCAGCCAATCAAAACCTGCCAAGGACCAGCAGTGTTGAACTTCAAGTCGTACTCCATTGTTAGAGGCTACTGGGGAAGAGAAGCAGAGGGTTCCGGGTCTAGGGAAGTGGCAGAGAAGAGGGTGACGTGGGGCTGGAGTAGAGAGTGTGGTCACACAGTATGCTGTTCAGCCAGAGTTGCTGAGCCTTTTAAAGATTTTTATTTTCAAGTAATCTCTATACCCACCATGGGGCTTGAACTTAAAACCCTGAGGTAAAGAGTCACGTGCTCTACTGAGTGAGCCAGCCAGTCTCCCTGTCACTGATGTTTTATTTTTATTTATTTTTATTAAAGTTCATTTATTGATTTATTTATTGAAAGTGCAAAAGCACGTGAGTGGGGGAGGGGCAGAAAGGGAGGGAGAGAGAATCCCAAGCAGGCTCCAGACTGTCAGTGCAGAGCCCCACGTGGGGCTTGAACTCATGAACTGTGAGATAATGACCTGAGCCAAAACTAAGAGTTGGTCGCTTAATTGCCTGAGCCACCCAGATGCCCTACTGAATATTTAAAAAAAAATGTTTCTTAACGTTTATTTACTTTTGAGAGAGAGCATGAGCGGGGAAAGGGCAGAGAGAGATACATACACACAGAATCCGAAGCAGGCTCCAGGCTTTGAGCTGTCAGCACAGAGCCCAACGTGAAGCTCCAACCCATGAACTGTAAGGAGATCTTGATCTGGGCCAAAGTCGGACGCTCAATCAACTGAGCCATCCAGACGCCCCTAATTTTAAATGAGAGAGATCAAGTTATCAGAATCTGAGCCTGGGTGAGAGAGGCCTGGAATCCGGCTTCCCCTAGCCACGTACCTCGCCACGGGACAACGGATCTGCAGGGCCGGTGGGACTCTGCCTCGCTCAGCCCACCCTGCTCACCTGTAGGCCACGCGTTGGGCTCTGAGTTCATGGAATTCTCTACACAGACAGCCCCCGTTCCAAATCTGGGCCAGGCCTGTCCTGAGGGGGTGACTCTCTGTATGAGGGGTGGCAGTTTGAAGGGAGGGTGGGTGGAGTTTGGACATGTGGTCTGTGGTCCCCACTCAAGCACGTGAGGTCCTTTATGATACAGATGGAGCCAAGAGCATCAATGATGGTCCTCATCTGATGTTTTTCCTGCACAAAACCCTGAGGAGTCTAAGAATTTTAAGCGAATCTGACCTTCTCTAGTTCGTCACCTTGTTGTTGTCAGGGTAGGATGACAGAACATATTTTTTTAACAGTGGGATTCTATTTGTACACTTGCCTTGGGCCCCACAGATATTAGGGGCAGGTGTGTCCAACACCATGTTTGCATACATGCTGGCTGACCTTTAGTCCTGGAATGTTCCCCGTGAGCTGTGGTCTCTGTCTCCAATCGTTTCTTATCCAAAAACTCAAAGTGCAGGATCACGACCTTTGCTCACATGGTGAATTCTTAGCCAAATAAACATGTTTGGATCTGGGCATTGGATCAGAGAATTTGACTAGTCATTAGAGTTATCAATGGGTCAAAGAACCTACCCCCTGAAGGCAAATCAACTGGGTCCGTGGGCTGTGTTCCAAGCCAGTGGGCAAAGAGTGGATGTCCTCTCAGGAGTATCTGGGATGCTTTCCTGTGTCGTTGCTGGAATCTTCCCCACACATCAGGCCAGACAGATGGCTGCCCCGACACAGGGTCACTGACTTTCCTGCAGCTCCTGGGGAAGCGAGGCCTGCTGACTCAGAGACCATCAGACCCAGAGGAGCAGCACATGGAACCAGAGCTCCTCAATCATGACGCCGTCTGGGTGCCCGCCATACATTTGGAGGCCTGCCTGTTGACTCACCATCTAACAGCAGATGGCTCAATTAACAATCAGAACTGTGGCTACTGCGGGGAGTTAAAGATAGGACGTTCTAAATCTTTGCAAGTCGCTCATCAATATAGCCACCATTATGGTGTGCCTCCTATGTGGCCCTAAGCACTTGGTGGTCATTGTGTACTCAATTTAAATCCACAGAACACTACTCTGAACCACGGCCATTCTGAGCATTTCCTCGTGTGAATCCATACAGTCCTCGTAACAACCTTCTATGATAGGCACGCTGCTTAATTGCTTTTCATCATTCTTTTTTCTTCTTTAAGTAGGCTTCATGCCCAGTGTGGACCCCGACATAGGGCTTGAACTCATGACCCTGAGATAAAGATCTGAGCACAGATTAAGAGTTGGATTTAAACCACTGGAGCCACGTAGCCTCCCCTAAACACAGTAGTTTTTTTTTTTAAGTTATTTTCATCCCCTTTCCATTACATATATAGTTATTTAAAATTTTTTTTGAATTTTAAAAATATTATTATTTTAAAGTTTGAGCGGGATAGAGGGGCAGAGGGCAAGAGAGGGAATCTTAAGCAGCCCCCAAACTCAGTGCGGAGCCCAACGGGGGTCCATCCTTCAACTCTGGGATCATGACCTGAGCGGAAATCGAGAGTTGGACATTCAACCAACTGAACCACCCAGACACCCCTGTTAGTTTTTTCAAGTACGCTGTATGCCTAACCTGGGGCTTGAACTCAGGGCTTTGAGGTCAGGAGTCACATGCTGTACTGACTGAGCCAGCTAGGTGCCTATCATTTCATAACTGACGAAATAGAGGCCCAGAGTGGTGTGACGTGTCATGCCCAAGGTCGTAAACCAGTCCGTGGTGAATTGGGGGCTTGAACTGAGGGCAACCTGCTTCCAGGGAATAATATATTGAGTCCTCCAGAGAGCCCTTTAGGGTAGACACTATTGTCATTGCATTTCAGGAGGAAGAACATGAGGCTTAACCCCCTAGGTTCCCCAGCTGACCTGGGTAAGTGAGTTGGCTGTGGTAAGAGGTATTGGGCTCGAATCCTGTCTACCAGAGTGTCAGGACTGTGAGTGTCCCCTTCCCCTTGACTAAGCATTCACAATAAACAGGAGTTGGCCTCCTATTGAAAGACTTTGACACTTTTTGAGGTCAGGCCTGTGTGCTGTTTCCATTTGAGGATAGGGGTCTACAGATAACCTGAGAGAGGCCTTGTGATCACCTTCAGAAAGAACACTTGAGATCCCAGAGGAGGAGGGAACTGAATCAGCCTTGCTGCCTAGTGACTCGGAGGCTTTTGGTTCCTGAGCATTCAGTTGATCTGCGTCTTGATCATAGCCAGGAGGTACAGCATGAAATGCTTCATCGTCCAGTGGAAAGAGCACTGGTTTTGGAGGCTGGCAGACCTCGGACTTGCTCGACCTCTTGGAGACTCCCGGTTTCCTCCTGCGTAAAATGGGGACGCAGACCTTGCCGGGTTGAAGTGAGGACGGGACACTGAGCAGGTAGCTCATCCAAATGCTGGTGTTTTTTTCACTCAGAGCCTCCCATGAGCTCTGAAAGGACCTGTAGCAAGCGCCCTGTGAAGGGGATCTGACAAGTGAGGGGAGGATCACACCAGCTTCTCCGTCCCCTGGATTCCGGAAAGCAAAGAGAAGAAGTCCCTGGCCAGCAGCACGGCCCGCTGAGTCTGCTGACGCAATGGCTCAGGCGGAAGGCCCAGCTCTGCTTGGCCCTGGGCCTGGGCTGCTTGAGCCAAAATGGAGGACCCAGGAGGCCTGGCTGGGAGGGCGGGCCATCCTTTCTCTTCAGGCCAGGGCCGGCTTTTCTGTGCCCCTAAGGCTGCTGGGGCGGGGAGTGAATCTTTGCAGAAGTGGAGTGGGGGGTCTTGGTGCCAGGTTTCTCTTTCTCCTTCTATCACATGGGTGTGGTTTTGTGTTGAAGACAAATGCGCAGGGAAAGCCGAAGGATCGCAATTGGCACTTTGCCCCCTGGGCCAGGGCCGCAGAGGGCCAGGCAGCCGTAGCATCACCGTTTTTTGTGTTCTTCAGGGGCCGGTTCCGGAGCCCAGGTCTAGAAATGTTTCAGAAGCATTGCCTTTGCTCTGCCGCCCGGCTGGGAGGTAAGAGCGGGAGCTGGAGCATATGTTCCATATTGATTTGCATTTGCACACTTCCCTGCATCCATTATCCCACCTCATTAGGGCTTGGAAGGGGAAGCAGAGCCAGCGTGCAAGCAGCATGCGCTTTCCTGAGCCCTGCGGAGAATTGTCCCAAACAGTAAATGAAACAGTTGCGAGGGCCGGCCAGGAGCCCACAGGTGGCGGGGCACCTCCGGGCCACGGCCCAGCTTCCAAGGGTCCAGCTGTGCCCGGGTTACATGGTCCAGCCAAGGCGCAGGCCAGGCCGGTGGCTCCGTGATGGATAATCCCTGCGGCAGTTTGTAGATGATGTCCCCAAAGCCCTGAGGATCCCCACCCGTCTGCGCTCCTGCTCTCGCCTCCCTTGATCAGTAAAGCAAAGGGTTAAAAAAAAAGCCATGCCTCCTCTCTCCCACTGCTGGGAAAGGCTAAAATTGGCCACCTTTCAAAAGTGGACAGGGGTGCCTGGATGGCTCAGTCAGTTAAGCGTCTGACTTTGGCTCAGATCATGATTTCATAGTTTGTGAGTTCAAGCCCCACATCGGGTTTTTTGCTGACAGCTCAGAGCCTGGATCCTGCTTCAGATTCTGCATCTCCCTCTCTCTCTGCCCTTCCCCCACTTGCGCTCTGTCTCATCTCTCTCTCAAAAATAAATAAATGTTAAAAATGTTTTTAAAAAGTGGGGGTGGACAGAAAACTATCATCTGGTTCTTAAGGAAAATGACTGAAGGCAAATCCCAAGGTGAGGGTTGGTCAAGAAGGGGGAGTGTGGTAATAGGATAGGCCGTGGGGGGAAAGTTGCTTGGATCGCTTTCAGGCCCGTTCCACACTTACAGCCAAAGGAACCTCAGTTGTATTTTGTGTCAGTGTATCAAAAATATACGTGTGTGTGTGTGTGTGTGTGTATTGTAAGGACGCAGGTCTGAATCAAACTGACTCCATGATAGGCTTCAAGTTTCCCCTCTGATCTTGGAGGCTTAGGTGTCAGTTTCTCAGAATCATTAGACAGTAAAAGAGCACACATTTCTCAAGGCAGGAGGGACCATCCTTGTAACACCCAGTCAGGAAAGGTCAACTAACACCCTTAACATTTCTAAGGGCAGTCCTAGAAGGCTAGTTGCACCCTACGTGAGGGTCCTGGGTCCTGGATCCTGGGTCCACTCTGTAATTGGTTAACACTCTAAATGTTGTGATTGGGTCCCTCCAAAAGTAACGAACACTCTGGATGATGTGTATGGTTAAACTTACTGCCAATAATGTTATACGATGATGATTGGACCCCTGTACCTGTGTCTCAATTTCCTGTAACTCCCCCTTCCCAAGCCATAAAGGCCCTGCCCCACCTTTGTTCAGAGCTCTCAGCATGGGTCCACTGCGCTGGTAAAGTCTGTGAGCCCGAGTTTAGGCCCGGCCAGCCTAAGCCCGTAATAAAGCCCTTTGCTTTTGCATGCATGACTCTGTCTCCCTGGCAGTCTCTGGTTTTTGGGGACATATTGAAATCTTGGGCATAACAATATAATCAACCAAATCATTAAATAGAGGTATAAAGTGGCTTAGGCTTCACTAGACCTCCCAACAGCCCTGTCCAGAACTATACTCAAACACCTGCATGAGCCTTGCTTTTCATTTTTTGACCTCTGTGTTATGGTTTACTTCTGAGACTTTTGTTTCTCTTCTGTAAGTGGAGATCTGGCAGACCTGGTTTCTAGACCTGGCTCTGTCACTCTTTGGCTCTGTGAGCACGAGTAAACCCAGTGGACTCCCTTGGGCCTCAATTTCCTCATCCCTTGAGTGGATGGCACCGTATTGGTTGACCTAGTTATGGTGGTTGAGAGTCTGAAAATAAAATTAACCTACAGTCATGCCCATGCGCTTTCATGGTGTAAGTCTGGAGTGTAAGAGTATTCATTTGGGAATGAATAGAGCCGTTTTTCTGCCTGGCCTGTGAGACGTTGTCTTTATTGATCATCTATTGAATCTTTTCTTTAAGGCCGTCTGTACTAGCTCTGGGCCTGTGAGAAAGAAAGCATTGCTGGCCCAAAGCTTGTCTTTGCAAATGAAAAGAATCCTTTATAATCTTCCCCACAGGGTAGGAATAAAGCAAATTCAGGGCTTCCCGTGGAGGGGCTGTGTAACAGTGAGGTATTTAGTGATTTGGTGATTGTTCTTGCTTTCCTCCAGGATGGGAAGGAGGCAATGGAGCCTTTGGTGACCTGCGTGGTGGTCCCCAGAAAAGAGGTCCGGGCAGAGAAACCTCAGAACGATCATGAAGGATCTGTAGGAAGAGGTAAGGTCCAGCCAGGACTGGGGCTTTGGCATGGCCCAGGCGCAGGGTGAGAAGATCATTTTGTAGATTCCGGTTCCCCCTGAGCAGCCCCAGGAGCTGTCAGGACCCCTTTCCACCGTGTGCCCTCTGGGAAAGCGTTTCTCCTGGGTCCGTGTTTTTATCCACCCTAAATTAAGTGGTTCACAGCGCCATTTACTTCCAGGTAACTTGAAAACGAATCATGAGACCCTAGAACACACAGTACAGAAGAGAGAGGTGGATTAGAAAGTAAAATCAGGCATCAGGACGACAACAGTTTACCCTCATGGAAAGGAATATTCCGCCAACTGTTCCTGTCTACTTTCCTTTCAAACATCCCCTCATTACCATTTTAAAACATGTGCTTATTCAGCTGCTCTCTAATTCTGCAGTTTGGCAAAGTAAAGTTGGTAGTGTTAGCCCTTCTGTTGTAGCTCAGGTGTGAGGCATGTGGGTCCTTGGCAACGTAGGGGTGTGGGGGTGTGGAGGGGGCGGGTCCAGTCTCAGGGCTCCAGACTACCTAGCCCCACATGCACAGTGGGGGATGGGATACCAGAGGGGGTGCAGGGGTGGTTGTAAACCAGGGTACCAGGTCAGCTGTGGAGTGCTCTACCTTCCACTCAGACGGTGGCACCCCATCCTGGGAGAAGGTTCTAGAAGACCACACCGAGGCACAGTATCCAGACTCACCCAGATGGACTGTGACCCAGGTTGGGCTCAGGCTCTAGAAGGGGCCACAGAGTGCTCAAAGGAGACAGCAGTGCGTGTGACCCTGCCAGGATCAGGGACTAAGCAGAGCTTGGCCTTACTGCTGTGCCTACGCTGAGGGGGTCCACTTGACCGGCTGAACACAAGCCCAGCCATCTTGACGGGACTATTAGTTAACCGATCAAACCCTGATGGGTTGGCCCTGGTGATTGGATCCAGGATTGGGGCTGCCTGAGTCTGAAGGAGGGATCCTTCAAGACATGCCCCTACGAGGACTCGGAGAAGATAGAGGCTGAGCTTTGGCGATAATATGGCTCCCTTAAATATTATCTGCTGAAATCCAGGGATAGGATTACAAAGCAGAGGAAACTTCCTCTTGGAAAGAGTGTCTTTTACCCTTTGAACGCCGCTTCTGATGAAGATAGGACCTAGATTGGCCCCGAGGGTACTTTACCCTTTCTACTCACTTCGCCCTTGATCGGTTTCATGAGTTGACTAGCTGGGGGCTGGAGGCGAGAGTCATCACTTAGCATGGCAGGTAGTGACATACTGGTTCAGATAGGACTTTTGGCTTTGGCCTCATTCACCCCAGGCTTTAATCAGCTGGGGCAAACTCCCCATGGAGTGGGAGGTAGTGTTGAGAATTGCCAGCGTTTCTGAGAGGCAGAAACTGTGCGGAGAGGTTCTGTCATAACTGGGGAAGGGGCTGGGGGGTGGCTGCTCATGAAGGGTGTTGGGCTTAGAGGAGGGTGGGTCTCTGGTCAGTGTTGCATAAATAGCAGGACTCACTTGGAAGTAACAGAATGTGACGACACAAGAACTTGATTCTTGTTATCTCTGAAGGTGGAGGGACGTGAGGACGGGGATCTAGTCTTGTTTGAAAAGATTCTGAGTTCCTAACAACATCCTGTTTTTGAGAATGACAAATGTTCCTGACTCAGCTGAATTCAGTAGGCATTTTCCGGGGCGCCTGGGTGGCTCAGTCAGTTAAGCGTCCGACTTCGGCTCAGGTCGTGATCTCATGGTTCCTGAGTTGGAGCCCTGCGCTGTGCTCTGCCGACAGCTCAGAGTCCGGAGCCTGCCTCAGATTCTGTGTCTCCCTCTCTCTCTGCCCCTCCCCTGCTTGCACTCTGCCTTTGTCTCTCAAAAATAAATAAACATTAAAAAAAATTTTTTTTAATGTAGGCATTTTCTTAAGTCCCATGATTCTTGGGCCAGTATTAGCTGAGTAAGGCCCATGTGGGCACTTAAATAGTGTGTGTGTCTTGAAAACTCCC
This sequence comes from Mungos mungo, assembly GCA_004023785.1. Classification (NCBI taxonomy): domain Eukaryota; kingdom Metazoa; phylum Chordata; class Mammalia; order Carnivora; family Herpestidae; genus Mungos; species Mungos mungo. Next base: position 37,689 of record PISW01010244.1, on the reverse strand, counting down.
CACATGCTTAATGTGACCTATGAATAATATCTAAGGGTGATCAGGATGACGGTGTGGTGTTTTCTGGATGTAAGCTAATATGTCGTTATCCTGCTGAGGGAGCAGGATTGCTAAATTATTCTTTTTATTATGTTTAAGGCACACCGTTCAGTGATTTACTCCTCTTTGTAATTAGGCCGGGTGATTAGAGAAATCTTTGAGTGGCTCTGTTCTTCCCCTTGAATACGTGCTCTTGGGGGGTCTGAAGGGGACGCCCTGCTTACCGAGCTGAGGAACATTTAACATTCGGTCTTAATATTTTTGCAAAGTGAAAAGAAAATGAAATCTCCAGATGGCCACCAATACAGCCTGTGTAAATAGGCAGCAAAATTCCAATGGCTGGCACACCTACACCAAAAGATAAGATGTTCTACCTGGAAAATAACAGTTGTTCAAAATGTAGCCATGTTGGGTTCCATCAGATCAGACACCTCAAATTTTTGCTCTAATATGAGCTTCTGGAGGCTAAATCTGATGCTAGAGGAGTCCCATCTTGGCCTCCCGTGTGCAGATTTCATTTTCAAGTAGCGATGTATATATCTTTTTTTGTCTCTCCTGTTCCAGCTCACCCATAGCGTTCCCTTCAGAGGTGGACCTGCACATGGAGGCTGTTTTTGCTTGGCAAAGGGGCATCCAGAATGCCATGGTTTGGGCAGGGTCAAGGCTCTGACTGAAACTTTCAGGAGCCTCCTCCTGCAGCCTTTTGCCCTGTATACTGTTTGGGAGAGGGGGAAAAGCAGGCAAAACCACTTCCTTCTGTCATGATCTGGTTGTCTCCAGGATCATGCTGTCTTATCTGGTGTGTGTGTGTGTATGTGTGTGTGTGTGTGTGTGTGTGTGTGTGTGTAGAGCACACTGGCAAAGAAAATGGAGAGCAGAGAGAGAGAGCCCACAATAGATCTGTCTGTTCCAATTCCCAACTCCTAGGGGGCTGAGGCTGGGACAAAGAGCCAATTAATTTCACTCACAAAGTAGTTCTAGACTGTTTCAGTGATGGAGCTTCTTAAAATTTTTCTCTCTGACCCCTTGTTTTGAAATACGTCATCTGCCACCCTGATGCCTGGAGCACTGCATCCATCATACCGTGACATGGTCCCTGTTCCCTCTTGGTTTGGCATTCTAGCCCAGAACAAGAGCAACAAGAAAAGAAAGCCAAACTGGCTGGTGTCATTTTCCCCACAGTTACACGTACAACGTCCAGTGGACTTTTTGAAATACTAAAACTAATTTGTTGAGCTCATATGATTTCCTTTGTAGTTCATAGAATTCCAGGCAGGCGATCTAGGAAATCATTCTCTGATCTCATATGGGTCCTTCAGACTTCTTGCTCACGGACCACTTCTGTAGGACTAGAATTTCAGCCTTTATGGGATTCAGAACAGCATCTACCATACACAGATGCTTAAGTCTTAGGTCTTTAGGTGTTAGTTGGCTTTGTATTAACTGTTGTATGACCCTCCAGGTCCCGTCATCTTCCCTAAACCAAAGATATTGTGGTTCCAATGCCAGGGTCCTAGGTAATGTGCAGTGGGGTTCAGTTAGATTCAGAGTTTTAAAATGTTTCTTGCAATTCATTGTGTGGTATATCATGACAGAGTCTCAACCTACAAAGTACTTAGTGTATATCAGCTTTCGGGAAGTCTGTTTTCTTTTTTTTTAAATTTAATTATTTAAATTCAAGTGAGTTAACATAGAGTGTAGTATTGGTTTCCAGAGTAGGACCCAGGGATTCATCACCTGCATAGAATACCCAGTGCTCATCTCAGCAGTGCCCTCCTTAATGCCCACTCCCCATCTAGCCCACGTGGTGGATAGATACAATGGAATACCACTTGGCAATGAAAAGGAATGAAGTCTTGCCTTTTGCAACAACATGGATGGAAATAGAGCATATTATGCTAAGTATTTCAGTCAGATAAAGTCATACATTGTTTCACTCATAGGTGGAACTTAAGAAACAATACAGATGAACATAGGGGAAGTCTCTTAGCGGTGACATTTAGCAACTTTGAGAGCCTGGCAATTTCAGTCTTAAAGATGCACTTCTGTGTTATTGGGGTAGTTCTATTCCTAGGATTAGCCAAGGGAGCACTTTCTTATGTATTAAGGGAAATGTATGAGTTACCAGATCTGACGGTTCTTGGGAAGTTTTAATGGGCATCAGCACCATGTTTTTTCATGAAAAAGGTGAGAAACACAATATGGTGAACCAAAATGACATGACAGTTCCCATTTTAACGTTCCCAGAGACACCACAGCTCCAATAATTTCTCATTTATGCTCTTCACAGATCTGACTTTCCCCTGGTATAATTCAAGCATTCTAGGAAAAATCACTTATGTTAGAGGTGACATTGCTTTCTCTTTTGGAACATGTACTTGGCAATGAATTCATTAGCCAGACAGGTGTTTATGTCACTGTCAAATTGCAATTGCTTTTTTGTTGTTTGTTTGTTTCTACCTTTGGGAATAACACAAGCTATTAGATGTTAATAAGCAACAACTAACTCTCTATGACCTTTTCCGAGTTTAGGCATCTGGAAGAAACAGCAGCTGTTACTTCAAGGTTGCTTTTCATTATTGGTTTTTTTCTACAAATTTAAAATGGTAGGAGCCGGGAGGTAACCTGAGAGCAGTGTACTCAGGGGTCCGGTTGAGAACGCTTTATTGAGCGTATCAAATCAATGCAGGAGGCAAAGGGGTGCCTCTCGTGAGAATGAAAAGCATCACGTAGCACATGAAAGAGTGTTTGTTGCTGTGTAATTGTATGTTGCGGATTGGGAAGGAAGAAAAGTAAGAGTCCAAGAGAACACTGGAGAAGTTTGATGCCCAAGTGAAAATAACGTGGATGGAGGTAAAAACAAAGGGGGCAGAGGGACACATTGAAGTCTTATCCTTTAGCAGAACTAGGCCTTGTTAGGCCAGTTAGGTAGGAAAACATAAATAAAAAATGTCCCTCAGGTTAAGACACAAGGAGAACAAACTAGCAATGCCAGCCGACGGGGGAAGCTAAGGAAAGGGACAGAGAGAGAACACACCACTCTTTCCTTACTTTTAATGTCAGTGAGACATTGGAGTGGAAAATCTGGAAGGTTAGGGCTGCTAAGACAGCTTGACAGTACTCAGACTGCTGATCTCAGGGTGTTGGCTAATTAGTGACATACTCGGGGGGCGCCTGGGTGGCTCAGTTGGTCGAGCATCTGACTCTTGGTTTCAGCTCAGGTCATGATCTCACCGTTTGTGAGTTTGAACTCCACATCAGGCGCACTCTCTTTCTCTCTCTCTCTCTCTCTGCTCCTACCCTGCTTGCTCTCTTTCAAAATAAATAAACTTAAAAATAGGGATGCCTATGTGGCTGAGTTGGCTAAGCATCTGACTTTGGCTTGGGTTCATGATCTCACTGTTTATGAGTTCAAGCCCCATGTCGAGCTCTGTGCTTCTAGCTCTGAGCCTGGAGCCTGCTTCAGATTTTGTGTCTCCCTTTCTCTCTCCTCCTCCCCTGCTCACACACTCTCTCTCTCTCCTACAAAAATAAATATTAAAAAAAAAACCCCAAAAAACTTTAGACTTAAAAGTCTAAAGACCTACTAGGGACTACTGCCCATATTTCTCGGTTTGTGCTTTCTACCAAGGTGCCTTGTGAAGACTTGTGGAAAATAAATGTGTGAGAAGAACATGCTAGTATGTGGGGCGTCCATGAAGCAGGTCAAACCAGAAGTCATGATTGCACTTGGCGGCGGGGGGGCACCAAACCTTTGGGTCCAGGAATAGCTCCTTTTGAAGCAGGTGCATACGATGGAATAGATAATGGAAAAGACATTCAGGTTAGGACATTCAGCCAAAAACTCCAACAGTAGGACTGTGCACCTGCTGGTGTCTTTTACATGTGTGGGCTCTGGGAGAGCTCAAGCCTGGGTGGAGTCAGAGTTTGGAACATGCATGTTCTGGGGCTCCTACTGAGGTGCTGCATAGAGCTGTAGCATCCCTAAGAATTTTAAAGGGATCCTGTAGGAGGTCCCCGCCCCCCAAAGCTGGCCAATATGTTACAGTGTTAGGTCACGTGCATTAGTTGCCTTGGTTACTCTGACTGGAGATTAAGCAATTAGCACGGCAAACCTGGGGACTCCCACTAAACTGTCAAGTAAAACCAGAGAAGACTCTGGAGCCTTAGTTAATTCAGTGTGCTGGTCGGAAGCCAAGACTGGGTATTTTGAGAGCGTGAGGGCTTCTCAGGAGGAGGTGGGGACGAAGACTGTGATTAATAGGTAGTGACTCCAAGGGTTGGCCTTGACGTTGGGGACCTCGCTGGGCAATCTGTGTCCACCCTGGGTGGCAAAGCAGTGTGTGGGCCATCAGTTACATCTTTGCCAGGGAGCTGGGTCCGAGGGGAGCTTCCAGCCCTGCTTAGCCCTTTTTGACAAGCTTCTGTGGGCTCGGCTGCCGTGTTTCATCTGCTGGCCTCTTGCCCGGGGGGAGTGTCAGAGACTGGCTTATGAGTGCATGGCCCTGTGATGTGTAGAAGCTCAGGGAACATATTAGGGCTGGTTTCACAGGGCTTGGTAAGGTAATGACTTCAGTGGCAGTATAGCCTAGTGATGGAGAGTGTTCACACTTGACTTGGATACCTTAGTTCTGTGATCTGGGGCGCATTGTCTAACCTCTCTGCACCTCAGTTTCTTCATCTGTAAAGTGGACATAATGAAAATAACTACAGCATTGGGCTTTAAGTATACTTCAATGAGACCATGTAGATGGGGTACTTAATCCTGTGCCTAGATCATGGGGAGTATTCCTTTCACTGTCACATAGTGGTATTAGTATTGTGCCTTCTGGTGGATGAGGGTCTGGACTGTAGTTTGAAGAGTCCATTGGAATTCTCAGCCCTGCCATGCTAAGCAGTAGTCTTAAGTCTCAGAATATTATAGAAAAAACTCTTGCAGGCCTAAAGGAAACCCATGGATTCAAGGCTCCATGAATTCAGAAGGAAGAGAGGACATGGGCATAACAGATGATTGAAGCACCACCTCCCTTCACCCCTTGGAAAATGAAGTCTGGGTGTGCTTTGTGTGGCTCTGAACCCTAAAATTAACTGGTCTCCAGCATGGAGTTTCCACTAGCTTGAAGGGTACAGCTTCCTGGGTTTGTGCACCTGTAGGAGCACAGGTGTTTGAGTCTTTGGGAGAGACAGAGATTGAGAAGATAGCCCAGCTTCAGCGGCCCAGAGGCAAGAGGCATGCTGGTGGGCACTTGAGATAGCGGTTTTCAGAAATGGCTGGAAGGAAGAGGGCTTCGCTTCCGTGGGGAGCTAAGGTCAGGTCTGAGGTCATAAGAGATCACTAGGAGTGAGTTCCTGCTACTTCTGGGCAGCATGTCTTCAGAGACTTGGACCCCTTTGGATGAAGGGTATGCCCGTCTAATGGGGCAGAGGTGCAGGCAGAGGGGAGCCCTGCAGGATCTGGGAATGCGGAACAGAGAGAGAGTTCCCGCCAGCTGTGGAGGTGTGAAGAGTCGCCAGCTGTGCCTTCTACTTACTGGTTCTTTGTAAAGTACTTTGTGTTGAGGAGTAAAACAGATGACCATTTTCTTAGAGGGCACCCGTTTCTTTTACAAAATGAATTAGTTGTAATGCTCTGCTAAGGGGTGAGGGGGGCGGAAGGCAAAGTCCTAGGGTATGAGTTTGAAATAGACAAGAAAGAACTGAACTATTTGGGGAGCCTGGGCGGCTCAGTCAGTTAAGCATCTGACTTCGGCTCAGGTCATGATCTCGAGGTTTGTGAGTTTGAGCCCCCACATCGGGCTCTGTGCTGACAGCTCAGAGTCTGGAACCTGCTTCAAATTCTGTGTCTCCCTCTCTCTCTGACCCTCCCCTGCTTACACTGTCTCTCTGCCTCTCTCAAAAATAAAAATAAAACATTAAGAAATTTTTTATAAATAAAAATAGAACTGAACTATTTTACGTCAGTGAACTTGAACGTGTGGATGGTAGAAGAGAACAAAGTTGGGATGGGACCAGAGAAAGAGGATGGAAATAAGGATTGGAAACACAGGAGCACCTCAGTAAATGGAGCCCAAGGAACATTAGAAACTGCGATGTCTCCTATTTTAACCTTAAGCTGTTTCTCCTGCTCTGTTCTGATCCCCTCCTTTTCTTGAAGCTTGCAGTAATGTCTGCTGCTCACCCACAAGTTTTAGTGAGCTTGTCCAAGGATGTGTGCAAGTCAAGGGTATGAGCCAGTAGCTGGCTGGGTGGACAGCTGAGACCCTCCATGAGCCAGCTCTGTGTACTGTGTGATTGAGAATGAGGGCGAGAAATAGAGCAGGAGCTCAGAGTGGTCCTAGGTTCTTACGTTGTCATGTGTTCACAAGGTAATGTGCAGAGGCATTGTAAGCAATGACATGAAAATAATTTCTTCGACAAAGTTCTTTCCCATGGCCAGTTTTCTTAGGCACTTAAGAATTATTTCCTTTCTGGGAGGGGACCTGGGTGGCTCCGTCAGTTGAGCATCTGACTCTTGATTTTGGCTCAGATCATGATCTCATGGGTTCGTGAGATGGAGACCTACATCAGTCCCCACGCTCAGGGGAGCCTGAATAAGATTCTCTCCTCTCTCTGCCCCTCACCTACTCACACACACGTGTGTATGTGTGTGTACATGTGCACAGTTGCTCTCTCAAAATAAATAAGAAATGAAACAAATGTTTTCTTTTCTAAGACAGAAACTCAGTTGAGGGAAATGTCCAGCAGTCACTATCAGTAAAGAGATGAGACGGGGTTGCATGTTGTGTCACTGCTTTTGACAGGGGCCCTGCTTCTGGGACATCTTCTGAATCACCACGTCTGGTGGGAGCTTAGAGCCCCTTCAGCCACCCCCCACAGATCACGGTTCCCCACATCCGACTGCCATTTGTATAGTCCAGAAACAAACGATGTTGCGTCTTGGCTTTCTCAGAGATTTTTATAAAAAGCGGTACCAGGGTCAGTATAATGGGTCTAGAGCTGTATGGTTTCGTTTATTTTTCTTCGCTGGGGGTCAGGGGAGCGTGGCACTCTGCACTAGTCATTTCTTTATGTCTTCCAGTGCATGGTGGCTTAACCAGCCTTGGACTTCAAATCCCACATCCAAGTGTCAGTCTTTGCAAATCTCCGTGTGGTCAGACATTTCTGGTGCGTGTATGGTCTGTCCCCAGTCTCCATAACCAAGAGATCTCTGGTGATTTATAAGGTCTGCTGTTATGAAAAATAATGAGACTCTTCACATTAGCTTATGCGTCCTTATGGATACTTTTCCTAGTAAAAAAAGGTTTTCATGCTAGCATACAAATGGAAATGCCTTTTAAAATGGAAACTATACAAGGTTTTAATATACAAATTCCCTTTTAATCTCCTTTGATTTCCAGCTAAACACATTTCTCTTTGACTTACTATTTACTATGTTTCTTAAACATCAAATTCTACACACAAAACTCAAAAAGCTGTGTGCCCTAAATTATCAGCTTCCCCTTTCTTGATCCCTTGGCTCTAACTTTGTTTCAATTAGAATCCTACCTGACAATTTACAGTGGCATTAGAATGTTGGGCCTTCGTTATGAATGATCTCTTTTTTCCCTGTTTGTTTATTTTGAGAGAGAGAGAGAGAGCACCCGCACATTTGTGCATGCGCGTGGGGGAGGGGAGCAGAGAGAGGGGGAGAGGGTCCCAAGGAGGCTCTACACTGTCAGCAGGGAGCCTAACATGATCACACAAACCATGAGATCATGACCTGAGCCCACATCAAGAGTTGGTTGCCTAATTGACTGAGCCATCCAGGTGCCTCCGTTATGAATGATCTTTGAACACAAGAGACATTCCAGGTAACCCCCAAGGATAAATTTAAAGAGTTTAATATTCCTTATAACTGTTTCGAGGGGCACCGGGGTGGCTCAGTCGGTTAAGCAGCTGACTGACTCAAGTCACGATTTCACGGTTCGTGGGTTTGAGCCCCGCATCGAACTCTGCGCTACCACCTCAGAGCCCAGAGCCTACTTTGGATTCTCTGTCTCCCTTTCTCTGCCCCTCTCCCACGTCTCTCTCTCAGAAATAAACACACATTTTAAAAAAGCGTTTCGGAATCTGCTTCTTTTTATGAACTATCTTCATATCCTTTGAAAAAGACATTAAAATCGTATAAACACACAGTATTGACTTTTCTACACTTAAGCCTAATATACTTCAGTAAACTATCCAGAAGTCATTGTTGTTTCTGTCGTGTCCTCAGAGGACTGGATGCTGTTTGTTTACTTGTTTGTTTGTTTGTTTGTTTTTGCTATTTGGTTTTGTATTTTTATATAAAACAGCTCCTAGCATATTCTTACACAGAGAAAAGTCTTGGATTGTTTTGAACCCAGAGCCGTAGGATGCATACCCCAGCCACCCAGTTCTCCTTTCCAAAGACAGACATGATTACCTGTTTTGAGTGTATCTTTATAGAGGTAGTTCTATGTATTTGCCACTTTATAAATATATAGATAATATTATGCACCTTTATTTTATTTCACTTAATACAACTTGGAGATTCCATGCCATATCAGTACATTCAGGGTTGCCACAGAACATTTTATTTTATGGTATTGTATTTTTTATTTATTTTAATTTTAATTTAATTTTATTATCTATTCTCTATTCTATTCTATTCTATTCTCTTTGTCCTCAGTTTTCCCTGTTAATAATTGTAGCTGTCCTGTATTTAAAGATGTAAGGTGCACCTAGGTGGCTTAGTTAGTTAAATGGCTGACTTCAGCTCAGGTCATGATCTCACAGTCTGTGAGTTTGAGCCCCATGTCGGGCTCTGTGCTGACAGCTCAGAGCCTGGAGCCTGCTTGGATTCTGTGTCTCCCTCTCTTTCTGCCTCTCTCCTGCTTGTGCTCTCACTCAAAAATGAGAAAATGTTAAAAATTTTAAAGATTTAAGAAAGAGGATTATAATCTGTCTGAAAAATCAATAAAACTTTTGGATTGTATTTTCCATATTTCTTCTTCAAGCATGACTTTCTGATAATTTAATATAAAAACCAGAGTTAAAAATAAAAAGGCATCTCATCCAGATCCATATTTAGATTCAATTTCTACTTCAGTTTTAGTTTCCATTAAGTAGAAGAAACACACAATCAAAGTTAAAAACCAAGTAGATTATCCTATTGAGACTCTTGAAGTATGAAGATATGCCATTAAAATTTCCCTAATATCCTGATAGGACACATCAAGGGCACTGGGTAAATTAACAGTTTCCTGAGCTTCTCCCTGCCTAGGAGAACTCCTTCAGTGGGTCTGAGTAGGGGATGGAGGTTTGTAGCTTTAACGAGTGTATTTCAGGTTATGGTATGAGTTATCTATTACTATCTTCAAATTACCTCAAAACTGCATGGCTTAAAACAGCCATCATTGAGTACGGTCTTTGGCGGATCTTGTGGGTCAGTTGTTCAGGCAGGGCACAGTGTACATGGCTCGTCTCTTCTCAGTGTCTGGGGACTCTCCTTCTGGAATAGAACTACAGAACACCATGTTTAACTCTGTTAGCTTCTGAGATGAGATCCCCATGCAAATAATAATTTCTACCCTAGTTGATTTTTCTGCAGGCTTCACATCAGTTAGTAATAATTCTCCCGGACAAAGTCTCCCAGACAGTGGGGCTGTATGTTTTTTTTTTTTTTTAATTTTTAAAAGTGTTTTACTTATTTTTGAGAGAGAGCATGAGCAGGGGAAGGGCAGAGAGAGAGAGAGACACAGAATCCGAAGCAGGCTCCAGACTCCGAGCTGTCAGCACAGAGCACAATGTGGGGCTCAAACCCACTAACCATGAGATCATGACATGAGCCGAAGTAGGACGCTTAACCGACTGAGCCACCCAGGCACCCCTGTGAGTGTGTTTTTGAAGAAATGGAAAGGCTTCTGGGAAGAGAGTTTGTGGTGATACCAGCCACAGACTATATTTTCAGTATTGTAGGTTAACAAGGTTTTAAAATAGCAAAAACTCAAGTATTCCATGAGTTTTTCCTCTGGAAAGGGAGAACTGAAATGTCAGACATCCTATTTTTTTATGGTAGAAATAATATAAAAAAGTTTAATAAGGTAGGAAAGATTACAGTTTGAAAGGTAGAATAAATGTAAAAAGTTTTCCCAGAGGGAGTGGGAATTGAGATTGAAAACACAGGAATAAACTGAATATAACACTTGCATAACCATTGGTTATTGTTTTTTTTTTTTTTTTATCTGCAGTCATTGTGTCCCTCACGGTGGCCTGACGTTCACTCAGGTAGAGATTGTTAATGAGCGTCTAGTCTGGTGCAGCTGGGGACCATGATTCTTTAGATGTGTTCTCTGCCTTCAAGCACCCGAAGCTTGTGTAGGAGAAATAGAGACACATAGGTGTTTATCATATAATATTCTAGGTGATACGAGTGATAAATGAGTGCTTGGATATACAGAAAGGAGACTGAGAGCTCATTCTTAAATAATAGCTACGAGTTTTATAAGTCATAAAAATAATATGTGTGTATTATAGAAAATCAAGCCAATAAAAATAAGCAAGAACAACTGTTATTCAACAACATAGAAACAATATTACTGAGAGTTAAGTTACATTCTTTTCATTCTCTCTGTCTAGTTACCTATATGTTATCAATCTATTTCAAAAATAAAATTGGATATTAAAAAAAAAGGGAGGGGCACCTGGGTGGCTCAGTCAGTTAAGCATCCACCTTCGACTCAGGTCATGATCTCACGGTTCATGGGTTGGAGCTCCACATCAGGCTCTGTGCTGACAGCTCAGACCCTGGAGCCTGCTTCAGATTCTCTCTCTCTCTCTCTCTCTCTCTCTCTGTCTCTGTCTCTGTCTCTCTGTCTCTCTGTCTCTCTGTCTCTCTCTGCTTTTCCCTGGCTCATGCTCTGTTTCTCTCACTCTTTCTCAAAAATAAATTAAAATATTAAAAAAAATAAAATTGGGATTACATTATATCCATTATGTTATTTTTTAATATATAGAAAGTATATTCCTACATTGACAAATCTCTACATTTTTAAATGAACTGCACATTTTATTGTTAAGTGCCCTATTATTGAATATTTAGGTTATTTCCGATTTTTCCCATTATAAATAGTGGTAATATAAACATTCTTCTCGCTAACTCTATGTCTATCCAACAGTCCTAAATGTGATTTAAAGTGTATGCAAAATTGCGGAGCTTATTGACTTCTGCTTTCCGGCTAGGTGGCATCGGTCACCCTTCCGTTCAGGACATGTACAGTTTGGATAGCCGCACTGGAGGTGTTCCAGGCGCAGACAGGGGGACAAGAACAGTGTCTTGACAGACCCAGCAGAGGACTGACAGAAAGCGTCTAGGAAGGGGGCTGCCCCACAGATTCTGTGTAGGCTAGCGGCAGAGAACGTGCGTGGAAGGTTCTAGATTATAGAGGGCTTGAGTGCCACAGTTGGGATTTTTTTTTTTTACCTTTTTATAGTAGAAGATGGGGAATTACTGAAGTTTTAAAAGACAGTGACATTAAAATAAAGTTGTTAGGATATTATGCTTTAAAAATGTGCGAGTGATTTTGTCAGAAAGACTAGGACGTCAAGCTTCAATGCCGACAGAGACTAGAACATACTGTAAGAACAGAAAATAAATTAAGGATCTGTGAGACATTTGGAATATGGGAAATAAGTCAACGTCAAAGGTCACTAGAGGACTTGGGGTCTTCTTGAAATGGTGCTGAAGGTCAAAGGTCACTAGAGGGTCAGGGTCTGCTTGAAAGGATACCGACGTGACATGAGTTGGTGGTGGGCACTGGGTTCTGAGCCTGAGGAATAAGAGCTGCTGGGGGCTCTTGGCTGAGTGTCTGCGTCTCACGTGTGGCTCAGGTCTTGATCTCATGGTTTGCGGGTTTGAGCCCAGTGTCGGGCTCTTCGCTTGGAATTCTCTCTCTGTCTCTCTCTCTCTCTCTCTCTCTCCCTTCTCTGGTCACATATGTACTCTCTCAAAAATAAATAAATAAGCTTTATATGTAAAAAAAAAAAAAAAGAGCTGCTAGAGTAGGAAGAGGAGACTAAGTTTTGTTTTGGATATACTGAATTTAAAGTGTTGGTGGTTCACTCCGGTTAAGTCCTCTGGAAAATATGAGACTTTAATTGGAGAGAGAGATCAGGCTTGGAGAAGTGAAAGGTTTGCATGTGAGTTTAGAGATTTTGTTGTTGAGGCTGTGGGATGAGATCTGAGGAAAAGAAGGTAACAGAATATTCAGCTGAGATTTAGTGATTATTGACTGTGATTATTGCATGCGTGTGCCCCCAGAGGCTGGTGAAACAAACACCCCAAAGTATCAGAGACATCATTGCCTAGTGCCTTCGCAAGAATAGGGATAGAGACTTCCCAGCGCCCAGACCTGAAAACCTCATAATTCAAGGGATCATGGATAAAGTACATAAGTACTCGCCTCATTATAGAGAACGATTTGCCCCAGAGTTAGCACTGCTTTGGTTCTGAGTAATAATAGATTAAAAAAAATTTTTTTAATGTTTTTATTTATTATTGAGACAGAGAGAAACAGAGCATGAGTGGGGGAAGGGCAGAGAGAGAGGGAGACACAGAGTCGGAAGGAGGCTCCAGGGTCTGAGCTGTCAGCACAGAGCCCAACGCGGGGCTCAAACCCACAAACCGTGAGATCATGACCTGAGTCAAAGTCCACCGCTTAGCCAACTGAGCCACCCAGGCGCCCCAGTAATAATAGATCTTAAAAGCCTGAAAGGAGCAAATACTCCATGAAGCCCGACTCCTTTGCAGAATGGCACTGAAGCACAGTTATAAGAATACAAAAATAACTAGCTCCTAACAAGGTACAATTTACAATGGCTAGAATCCAATAACGAATTTACAAGGCATGCAAAGAAGCAAGAAAATACAGCCCATCATGAGGGAATAAATCAATCCATTTAAATTGATCCCAAACTGACACAGATCTTAGAATTAACAGACAAGGACATTAAAATAGTTACTGTTCAAAGCATTAGAGAGACGTGGAATATGTAAAAAAAAAAAAAAAAAAAAAAAAAAAGACCCAAATGGAGTTTCTAAAGATGGAAACCACAGTGAAAGATGAAAATCGTTGGGATTAATTGCAGATTAGACATTTCAGAAGAAAAAGTTAACATGAAAGGTGTAGAAATCGGGACTATGCAAAATGGAGTACAGAGGGAGAAAAACTAAAATGAACAGAATGCTAGTGAATGGTGGAGTGAAGACTTGAAGCAGCCTGACATACTTATCATTGGAGCCCTCACAGGAAAGAAGGAAGAGGTGGGGACATGAAACATAGTGGAAGAAATAATGGCCACAGTGTTTCCAGATTTGACAATTATTATAAGTTCACAGAGCTAAGAAGCTTGACGAAACTCAAACACATTTGGGGCACCCGGGTGGCTCAGGAGGTTAAGCCTCCAGGACTTGGTTTTGGTTCAGGTCATGATCTTATGCTCATGAGATCAAGCCTCATGTCAGGCTCCAAGCTGACAGCACAGAGCTGGTTTGGGATTCTCCTTCTCCCTTTCCCTCTGCTCCTCCCCCAAGTGTTCGTTCTCTCTCTCTCTCTCTCTCAAAATAAATAAATAAGCTTTAAAAATTCGAGCAAAACAAACATGATAAAAAACACCAATATATTTAAATTGCTCAAAACAGTAATGCTAAGATTATCTTAATGGGAGCCTGAAGTCGGGGCGCCTGGGTGGCTCAGTCGGTTAAGCATCCAGCTTCGGGTCAGGTCATGAGCTCACAGTTCATGGGTTCAAGCCCCGCATCGGGCTCTGTGCTGACAGCTCAGAGCCTGGAGCCCGCTTCAGATTCTGTACCTTCTTCTCTCTTTGACCCTCCCCTGCTCCCACTGTCTCTCTGTGTCTCTCGAAAATAAACAAAAACATTAAAAAAGAATTAAAAACAAAATGGAAGCCTGAAGAAAAAGACATGTACAGGAGGAAAAGACACAATTACAGTAGATTTCTCATAAAAAACAGTACAAGCAAGAATACAGAAGCAACTGGGGGGGGGGGATAGTTGTCAACCAAGAATTCAATGTTCAGTGAAAATATCTTTCCAAAAAAAGGCAAAATTAAGATTTTTTAAAGATTTACAAAAACTGATAGAATTTAGCAGATCTTCACTTTAAGACATGTTAGAGCTGTCTTCTGGTAGAAGGTAAAAACCCTTCGGAAATACAGAAACTTTTGGAAACACTTCGGAAACTACAGAAAGGAATAAGAATGTCAGAAATGATGAAGACATGCTAGATGTGTAAGATATTTTCTTATTAAACCTTTTAGAATGATAATTGACTGTTTATAAGACTTTTTTCGTATTAATCTTTTAAAATAACAGTTCACTGTTTAAACAAAAATAATGCCAGCACAGTGTGGAACTGGCAACAAATGTAAAATAAAAGGTGTAACGAAAAGAGCACAGAAGTTGTGAGAGGAGAAATAGGAGTTAACTATTATGGGTTCATGTACTATCTACATGACCACTTGAAGACAGACTTTATAAAGCCAAAAGCAACCACTAAAATTAGCCCAGAAAAGAGCTATTAGAGAACCAAAAAGTAATCAATTCAAGAGAAGCACAAAAAGAAACAAAGCAAAGCAGAGAAAAGTGAGCAATATAAGGTGATAGGTTTAAACGTAACACTTACATTTAAATTTACACTTAATGGGGCGCCTGGGTGGCTCAGTCGGTTAAGCGTCCAAGCGTCGGCTCAGGTCATGATCTCACTGTTCCCAAGATCGAACCCTGCATCAGGCTCTGTGCTGACAGCTCAGAACCTGGAGCCTGCTTCGGATTCTGTGTCTCCCTCTCTCTCTGCTCCTTCTCCGCTTGTGCTCTGTCTCTCTCTGTCTCTCAAAACTGCATAAATGTTAAAAAATAGGAGAGAGAGTTGGGGAGAGAGAGGGACACAAAACTTGAGAGACTATTGAATGCTGAAAACGAACTGAGGGTTGAAGGGGAAGGGGGAGGGGGGAAAAGAGGTGGTGGTGATGGAGGAGGGCACTTATGGGGACGAGCACTGGGTGTTGTATGGAAAACAATTTGACAATAAAATATTGTGGAAAAAAATAAATAAGTAAATAAATTTACACTTAATGTCATTGTTAAGTGTAAATGGCCTAAATGCTCTTATGAAAAGGCAGGTAGCACCAGACTGGATTAAAAAAGCAAGACCCAATCATATTCTGCCTATAAGAAACACGCTCGAAATATAAGGACATAGATAGGTTGAAAGTAAAGGATGAAAAACAATTTCTGCACCGACACAAACCGAAAGAAAGCCGAAGTGGCTTTATTACTATCAGATGAAGTACATATTAGAGCAAAGAGTATCACCAGGGTAAAAGGAGGTCGTGTCTCTTTAAACATTTTTTAAGGTTTCATATTTATTTATTTATTTATTTATTTATTTATTTATTTATTTATTTATTTATTGAGAGAGAGAGAGAGAGAGAGAGAATGCAAGCAGAGGAGGGGCAGAGAGAGAGAGGGAGGCACAGAATCTGAAGATAGGCTCCAGGCTCCGAGCTGTCAGCACAGAGTCCGATGCGAGGCTTGAACCCATGAACTGTGAGATCGTGACCTGAGCCAAAGTCAGACACTTAACCGACTGAGCCACCCAGGTGCTCCAAGAAGATCATGTCTTAAACATAAAGGTTTTGGGAGGGAGTGAGGGATGGGTTGCTCAGTTGGTTCAGCATCCAGCTGATTTTGGCTCAGGACACGGTCTCATGCTTCGTGAGATCATGCTCCACATCAGGCTCTGCGCTCTCTGCCCCTCCCCTACTCATGCGCACACTCACGTGTGCTCTCTCTCAAATAAACATTAAAAAGAAGGTTTGATTCAAGAGGAGGTGATAATCCTAATTTTCCCAGAATGAACAAGTATAGGACGTGTTATTTCACTTGACAGGAAACGCAGAGGCATCCACCTCCAGGGTCAGGGAGTTCAGTAGCTCAAAAAACATCGTTAAGGACCCAAGTGATTTCCCTATTTTTTAAAAAAAAATTTAATCTTTATTTATTTTTGAGGTAGGGGGCAATACAAAATGTGAAGCAGGCCCTGAGCTGTCAGCACAGAGCCCGACACGGGGCTCTCCAACTCACAAATCATGAGATCACGACCTGAGCCTAACGAAGTCGGATGCTTAACTGACTGAGTCACACAGGCGTCCCATGATTTCCCCATTTCTGCTCTTTCTAGGATGTCAGCTTGGTCCTCACTCTAGCTTTCCTCATGAATGCAAGTTGGCCCCCATCATCCTAGGGGTCATGGTCACATTTAGTGGAAGACAAAGAATCTCTTTTCTCCCAATTGCCTTGAGCAGACTTCTCAAGTAGCATTTACCAACACTGGATCACCAGTCCAGCTGTAAACTAAAACAAACCCTGGCAAGGGAAATGACATTGCTATGATTGGCTTAGAGCAGTGGTCACTAAACTTCTGGAAAAGGACAGATGTCAAATATTACAGTTTTGCAGGACATATGATTTCTGTGGCAACTACTCAATTGTGTTACGGTAGCACAAAAAGATTCATGGGCAATGCATACATGAATGATATAGTACATTCTTATTTACAGAAATAGCCAGTGGGCTGGATTTGACTTGTGAGCCATAGTTTGTAGACTTCTGACCAAGACTAATCAGCTGGAGAGGAGAGAGGGCTACCTTCCTTGATGGTTGGATACTTAATTTTTGTTAAATGGTTATTTATTTTTGAGAGGAAGAGAGACAGAGTGCAAGTGGAAAAGGGCAAGAGAGAGAGGGAGACATAGAATCCAAAGCAGGCTGCGGGTTCTGAGCTGTCAGTACAGAGCCCCACACGGGGTTCGAACTCACCAACCGTGAGACTGTGACCTGAGCCAAAGTCGGACGCCTAACCAACTGAGCCACCCAGATATGCTGTGAGTTGGATACTTAAAATTAGTGTTCCCCAAGCAAGGAGATTGTAAGGAATGCATATCTGTCACATGCTGTATCCCCATGTCCTCTGAAATACCTAGGAGTTATCAGATGCTCATGATTGCTTGAATGAATGGCATGGGGACCGACCTTCAAACGGATATGGTACATTAGCACCTCTGCAGACAGACCTCAGCTTTGATAGTTTGAATCTAAGGGAATTGTTTTCACAGTCTCTCTCCTGGCCCAGAGGGTCCTTGTAGACCCTTGAGATCAGATTCTTCTCCTTTACGATTCTTACATGATACAACAGAGGGGTAAGCCTCAGAGAAGCCAGGTGAGGGACATCTCTGCTTCCCCAAGATGACATCCTTGCCACGCTCAGGTCCCTTACATCAAAGCTTTCCAGCGGCAGCAGCACAAATAATAAATTAAAAGGGAAAAGATCAAGCATGGCGGCACATGGCTGAAAGGCTGAATTATGATGATATGAAGAAAGAGAAAGGCAGCCTCCTCTCCCCCCTGCTTTTAAACCTGGGGTTATATTCGCTTGGTTAGCAAGCACAGTTTTGTTTTTTCTGCGAATGCGTTCGTTCTGAACTGTGAACATTTGTGGGTGCCTGCTCGGATGATTCATCTCCCCGAAACATCCAGCAGTTGGGGGAGTCATGTCACCCCTTCTAATTGCAGGTTTGGGGCACCCCTTCCTGCCACTGGCCAGGAGCTATTATATTCATGAGCCATTTGTTGTTCATCCAGCCACAGTCCTGAGGAATTCTGAGCCAGGAAGGCACTTTTCTCGAGAAATGGCAAATCTGTAGTTGGCTCTTAAATGGTTTTATTACTGGAATGAATTCTAGGAAGGGAAACCTCAGGGTCGATTATAAGAAGTGTCTGTGCAAGTGAGAGCTCTCGGGAGCGTTGCCTTTAATTGAACCGAATCAGAGAAGTCTCACACATGCTGAAGATGCCGATTCCAGTTCTATGCTCCTACCTGCAGGGCAAGGACACTGCAGTAAGATGCAGTTCAGACCCAGGGAACAGAGCAGGCTCTGGGCCCGAACCTCTGGGTTCAAACCTCACATCTGTTATTCACTAGCCTTACAACTCTGGCAAAGAGGATCAAACTCTCGAAGCCTTTATTTACTTTTAAAATGGGTATGATAGGTCTCTCCCATGGGGAGAGGAAGGGGGAAAGAGAGCGGGGAAGAGTGAGGGACACAGATCAAGGGAGAGTACTGAATACTGAAGACGAACCTTGGACTGAAAGGGGAGGGGGAGGGAGGGAGGGGGTGACGGTCATGGTGGGGGGCACTTGTGGGGAGAAGCACTGGGTGTTATATGGAAACCAATTTGACAATAAAAACTATTATAAAAAAATGGGTATGATAAAAGAGGACCATGGGGGAAGGGAAGGGGCAAAAAACAGTTTCAAACAGAGAGGGAGCCAAACCCTATGAGACTCTTAAATATGGAGAACAAACTGAGGGTTGATGGGGGAGGGGTGGGAGGGAGGGCAAGATAGGTGGTGGGCTCTGAGGAGGGCACCTGTTGGGACAGGCACTGGGAGCGGTATGGAAGCTATGAATCATGGGCATCTACTCCTGAAGCCAAGAGCACACTGGATACACTGTATGTTAGCTAACTTGACAATAGATTATATTAAAAAATAATAAGTGGGTATGTTAATAGCACTTATGGTCAGATGGAAACACTCCCTATTTGTCAAGTGCAAAGGAAGGGAAAATGGCAGGAATGAAAATGGCAGACCCCGTCCTTGCAATAAACAGCATGGAGAATAAGGGGCCCTGGGAGCTGGCAGTTGTACTCTGGTGGTTATATACCTTCTTGTTCTTGTTTTGAACAGAGAAAAAACAGAGGCTATTTCCGGGGCTGTGTGGCTCAGGAAGTAAACAAGGTGTGAGCACTTTGCCTCCACGTGGCCTACCCATCTGGCTGGGTTTCCAGCGGAGCCAAAGGGGGACCCCATTCCCGGCCATCTCCCTGAGACCTTCTGTGTTCGCCTTTTCAGGACTTGTTTTATTTTTCTTTTCTCTCCTCTCAAAGTTGACCCAGCCCTGAAAAAAAACAAAAAACAAAAACAAGTTCTTGAATCTGTGTTTTAACCTAACGTGAACACTGGTTTTGTCAAATAGTAATAAGAAATATGAGCCCATCTGGGGGACATTTTGAGAATAGCATAAGCGTTATTGTGAAACATTTGACAGAATGTTAAGTTCTCTGAAAATGATAAATAATAATATTCTTCTATTCGAGTCTTTTAATTTCAATTCTCTACTTAAATCAGTTTAACTTACCTAAATATGGGTTACGTTCCTAAATACATGGCTTTCTTCAATCCAGAATGACTATTTTGGCTACTTTCCCCGTATTCGATTGATGTATTTGTCATTACCCATGCTTTCAGGACGTTGCACGTGGTTTTCTTTCTAAAATCTTCTCCACTTCTTGAATTAGTATTGCTGCAGTTCCCAGTGGCCAAGGTGGGTAGAGTCACTGTCTCCACAATTGTTGAGATACTGTTATTCGCTGTCTTTTGCAACAAGAATCTTAACTAAGGAGTTCAGGATGGTTCTTGGGGACATTAGACGTTCTCTGTATCATATTCCATGGGTTACCCTTAGTCCTTTCTTTCATGTTTACTGATTGAAGTAAATTTCATGTATGAGTTTCTAGCATTTAAAAAAATTTATAATGTTTGTTTATTTTTGAGAGAGAGACACAATGTGAGCATAGGAGGGGCAGACAGAGAAGGAGACACAGAATTCAAAACAGGCTCCAGGCTGTCAGCACAGATCTTGATGCAGGGCTCAAACCTACGAATCATGAGATTATGACTTGAGCCAAATTTGGCCGCTTAACCGATTGAGCCACCCAAGTGCCCCGAGTTTCTGTCATTTTAACCGTGGCTTAAATTGGAGGCCTGGACATGCAGGACACATGACAGAGAGGAGGTTGAATTCTTAGGGCAGAATGCCTATGTGCCAAAGCCAAGTTTCTCTGTCTATCAGTGGCCTTGAGAAAGTCATTTTGCTTCTCAGTTTTACCTGTAAAATGAAAATAATTTGAGCCCCCATATTTTAGATTAATAGCATATCAAGTTAAAACCTTTGTGTGAAACTGCTCGTTAGTATTTGTCTAGTTCTGTCAGGCTCAGTTTCGTAGGCATCTTTGCTCGTGATCTGTATAGTGACCTAGAGGGCCCATTGATTAACTCAGTATACCCCTTTGACAGCAAAACACACACACACACACACACACACACACACACATTTCCCCCCCACAAAGTTGGTCTTCCGCCTCTAGAGCTGGGGCCTCTCTTGCCTCTGTGTCTGCTCAGATGTCACTTTAAACTGTAGGAATTCTCCCTACTCTTTTCTTTCCCTTGGTTTTACAATTATGATTATTTTTTTCCTTTTGCTTTCCTCTAGCAACTTCAGGATGGCTTTTGCAATATCATTAAATATCAGAATTAGAATAACAGTCTCCTCTTTCTCATGGAGTCTTTTCCTTAAGGGAAGCCTTTAGATAGGGCTTGATCAAATCCAGGATAAGGCTTTATTTTTATCAATTTCCACCTCACTTTGTTCCTGATGTAACAGTGACATCTTGTTCAATCTACATAAGCGGCTGTGGAGAAGAGGAAATTGCAAAAGGAACACTAATCTCTATCATGCCTTTCACTAATTTATGCATGTGGGGTTCATTTCCTCCAGCAGAGCCCAGGATTAGGAGTGATGGATGCCTCCTGGGGGCCCCCATCCATCCTGAGTTGAATGCTCTACCACCTCCTCAAGGAATAGCCCTGTTCTTGGAGATGCCCCCTTTCTCTCCTTATTTGCTTTATTGTTTCCTGCTTACAGCCTTTGTCTTTCTTCAGTAACCTGGGCTTCACCGTGACCCTGAGTAACGAAATCATTCATTCATGAATGCACTTATCCTTTCTGTAGTGTTCTCATTAAAAATGCATGGAGGGTCCACTTTGTGCTAGACCCTCTACTAAACATGGAAAGTAGGAACACGGCACTAAATTACTTCCAGTGCCGAGGGTTTCCATGCTTGGAGAGGCAGGCAATGCTCGTCACTGCTCTGTGCTGGGAAAGGTGGTCTCTCTACTATTGCTAGGGTAGAATAGTAATAGCTACTCTTTTAAGGATTTCACTGTGTACGAGGCACTCTTCTAAGTTCTTGGTACGCATTAACTCATTTTATCCACACAACAACATTGTGAGACAGATATAATTTTTTTTTGGGTAATGTTTATTTTTGAGAGAGAGACAGAGACAATGTGAGCAGAGGAGGTGCAGAGAGATGGAGACACAGAATCTGAAGCAGGCTCCTGGCTCTGAGCTGTCAGCACAGAGCCTGATGCGGGGCTTGAGCTCACGAACTGTGAGATCATAATCTGAGCCAAAGTCTGACGCTTAACCAGCTGAGCTATCCAGCCACCCTGAGGCAGATACAATTTTATCTACTTCTGTAGCTGAGAAAATGAGGCTCAGAGCGTTGAAGCAACTTGCCCAGGAACACAGAGCTAAAGACTCTTTTTTTCCCCCCCCCAAAGGAAAGAGAGGCTGAAAGAAGTCAGTCTTTGCTACTGGTCTTGGGTGGTGTGTGAGTTAGTGATTAGATAGATAACACTATTATGATTGGGGCACAAGGGCTGCCTTTAAAAGGTACAGATAGTGGATTTTTACCTTGGTGCTCGTTTGGGGAGGAGTCAGGGCTTAGGAAAGTAGGCAGAACTTAGATCTAAAGAAGGGGTCATTTCTGCCCTTCTAAGGCCTTGGTGTTTTGTACTTGGACTCATACATGCCCAGATATAACTCAAGGTGCTCCTACATGGTGGGGCTACTGTTTGCCTTACCATGGGAAGACAGCCCTAAGGGGGACCCCAGGACCAGGGGCCAGGGCCAGTGGGTTCCCAGAAGAGCGGCTCTCAAGAATTATTATAACAGGCATTGCCATGGTTGGGTCAATAATGATCACCATCATCATGATGATGGCTACTGTCTGTTGAGTTCTTCAGCACACAGGGCTGCTCAGTGCTTTGAATATATTAGCACTAACCTTCTAACCATGCAGTGAGCTGGGTATTATTTGTATTTTATAGATGAGACTACTGAGGAGCAGAGCAATTGAGCCATTTGCTCAGGATTACATTAGTAAGCAAAGAAGTTGCCCCAAGGAACTGAGGAATAACTCTTGTGGTCGTGCTTAGGCCAGAAGCATTCTTGGAGGGCAGGCTTCAGGCTGGGCTGGCATGGTAGCCATGGCCCAGGTGTGTAGAAACAGTGAGGACATCAGCCCAAGAGGGGCCTGGAGAGCAGGAACATGGAGGTGGGCAGCGGCAGCACAGTCAGTGACCCACTTGGTGATGGTGGAGGACCTGGCGCAGAGCAGGGGAAATGTCAGCGGTGACAAGGGCATCCTCATATCACGTACGAGCTGGGCCTACCTGAGGTGGTAGAGTAAATGTGAGGTCCTGGAAGAAGGCAGGAGGGGGCTGGCTACAAGTCACAAAACGTGCATACGTATCAGTGTATTCCTGTTTCCCAGAGATTTATGGAGGACCTCTTATATACCTGGTATTGTTTTAGACACGGGGGATTCAATAATGGAACAAAGCACATGATAATTTCTATCTTCACAGAGCTTATATAGGGATATAAGGGAAGAAATTAAAAAAGAGAAGGAAGTAAAAGTAGTACATGGTGTGGTATGTAGTGATATGTCGTGCAGGTTAAGAAAGAAAGATAACGCAGGAGTGGAAGAGAGAAGGTGAGTGTGTGTGTGTGTGTGTGTGTGTGTGTGTGTGTGTGTGTGTATGTGTGCATGCGCGCACGTGCATGCATGTGTGTGTTGGGGGGGATACTTTAGTTTTAGATTGGAAGTACAGAGAAGGCTCCTCTAAAAATGCAACATATCTGGCACAACTCTAAGGTGAAGGAGGGGAGAGATGAGCCACCTGTCCGGGGACAAGAAGTAACAAGTATCAAGTCCCAAGGCAGGAGAGTCCCTGGCTGGTTGGAGGAATGTAAAGGATGCCGTGGTGGTGGCTGAGGCAGAGTGAACCGGGGGCAGGATAGCAAGGAAGGAGGTCTGAGAAGGTAAGGCAGGAGGCAGAGACATTGTACTTTTGTTCTGTGTGATCTGGGAAGTTGACGCAAGGCTTTGAGGGAACGTCATCTGACGTAATTTTTAACAGGAGGACTCTGGGTGCTGTGTTGGAAATGGAGGGTCAAGGGAGGGAGCAGGCACTTAGGTGATAGAGTAATCAGGCGAGACAAGATGGTGGCTTGGACCAAGGTTGGTAGCATGGGGGCTGGCAAGTAGTGATCAGATTCTGTGTATAATCTGAAGGTAGTGACACAAGTTTTCTCTGCTGGATTGGATGTAGGCTGTGAAACAGAGAGGAGGGTGGGGTGCTTTCTATGTCTTCTGCCTGAGCATTTGAAAGAGTAGAATTTCCATATTCCGGGATGGGGAAGTTTGAGAAGGGCAGGTGTGTGGAGGATAGGACAAGGGGCTTCAACTTGAATATGTCACCTTGGGAAGCCCATTACACATCCAAGTTTGGGTGTGTGCTCATATGTGGCCAAGACCTATTGAAGTGAATCAAATCAAAGTAAAACATGTATTGATCATTCTTAGAGGTGACAGACAATGCAGTCTTATGTCATGTCACTGATGTGGCTCACAAGTTCTGGTTGGATAAATTCATGCTGTAGAGCACCTTTTGCAGGGTAAGTCCCTCAGCAGAGTGGCAAGGAAGGTATATCCCAAGAAACATGAGTTTGAGAACCAATGTCTTGGAGTCACAGCTCTAAAAAGGAAATATCAATATTATGTATGTGAACGGTCTTTCCTTTCCTTTCTTGATGATACCAGTAACCCTTCTGGAGCTTGCAGCCAGGTAATATGCTTTAGGAAACCCCCTGGAGTTTCACCATTTGAAATTCCAAGTTCAGACATGGTCTATCATTCGTATAATAGAGGTTGGGTCAAGAGTTCTGATCTGGTTTTACTGCTCCACTTTTTTCAAGTTGATTTATTTATTTTGAGAGAGAGACAGAGCAAGCAAAGAAGGGACAGAGAAAGAGGGAGAGAAAGAATCTCAAGCAGGCTCTGCAGTGTCCGTGTGGAACCCGATGCGGGGCTTGAACTCATGAACCATGAAATCATGACCTCAGCCGAAATCAAGAATCAAACAACCATTACTTAATAACTGCTTTAAGCCAGGCTTGATAAGCACACATCTTTTGCTTTAGAATAAAATCAAATCCTGTCCACTCTTCTTGGATTCTGCCTCCCAGAGGTTGGGACGTTCAACAGAAATCCATGGTTTTGCCATGAATTCCTAAGGGCCGCTGGACCTCTTATGCTGTGCTGGCTAGCTGAAGGTTGAGTCATGATGAAGACATGCCTGGCCACCTTGAAACCAAGACTCCAGATGTGGGAGCCCATTTGTAAAAGCTGACACCAGAGCATGTGTGACTATTAAGAGATTAAAGGAAAATTTCCCTGGTAGACATTCCAGGGAAGACATGTCTCTGTTTAACATTACATTACCATTCTCTAGGTTGCATCTACCGTTTACTAATTTGCCAAAAGGTGCAAACAAGGTGAATGGTAATGCTCATGGATCCTTCTTGGTGGCAAGCCTGTGCGTCTCTTTGGCTTCTTGGGTTTCTTGCAGGGAGAACGAGCACAGGTGGAGACACATTAAGTGTCCCAGGGCAATCAGCTACTGTGGGGGTGAGGGAGAGAATGAAAACCCCCTGGAGCTGGGATAGACACCTACCAGAAGGGGCAAGACCTTCCTGGGATTTAGCTGAATCTCACTGTATAGAGCAAATTGATAGAGAAGGTGTGTTCTTTGATCTTGGAAGAAATCTCTACAATCCCTGCCTACTTGTGCAGTCCTAAATTGAGTGAATTTGAATTTTAGGGGAACAATTTCAGGTTACTGGTAGGACAGAAAGCTCAAAACTGATTTGTCTGGCAAAAATCTTTGCTACGTTGATATGGCAAGTATTTTGAGAAGAATCTGGATGTGCTATGTCCATTAAGGTAGCCACTAGACTCAAGTGTCTATGCACTCTAAAGTAAATTAGGTAAAATAAATTCTGGTTCTCAGTCATGCACTAGCCAAATTTTAAGTGATCAACAGTCACGCCAGGCTAATGGCTATTGTATTGGACAGCAGAGATATGGAATATTCCTATTCTCACAGAAAGTTCTATTGATCTGATGATCTGGATCATGAAAAGCCACAGCTTTTCTTTTTTTTTTTTTAATAATTTTTTTCTATTTATTTTTGAGAGACAGAGACAACATGAGCAGGGGAGGGTCAGAGAGAGAGGGAGGAACAGAATCCAAAGACAGGGCTCTGAGCTAGTTGTCAACACAGAGCCCGATGCAGGGCTCAAACTGTGAGATCATGACCTAAGCCGAAGTTGGATGCTTAACCAACTGAGCCACTCAGGCACCCCAACAGCTTTTCTGTTTCCACTAAGAACGGGACAGACACAGGTAGAAAGTATACACCTGACACAGGCTAAGTACTTTTTTTTTTTAATGTTTACTTATTTATTTGAGACAGCATGCAAGGGAGTGAGCATGAGCAGGGGAGGGGCAGAAGAGAGAGGGAGAGAGAGAGAATCCCAAGCAGGCTCCACACTGTCAACCTGGAGCCTGATTCAGGGTTTGATCTCATGAACCATGAGATCATGACCTGAGTGGGAATCAAGAGTCAGACCATTAACTACCTTATACCCTAAAGCAAATGGCAAGTAGCATATAAATGCTAAGAAGCTCATTTATTTATACCAAAGACCACTTATTAGGTCCTACTTAAAAGCCTTTGGTAGAAGCAAAAGGCAACAGGGCATTTTGCTCCCCTAGGAGATCTTTAAGGCAATCTGGTAGTGGTCTGTGGGGGTGAGGTAGGTGGGGTGGGATAATCCCTCTTCTCTGATGTCCTTTAGTGCCTAATAGCAAGTGTATTGGCATTTTGCAGATGTGAGGTAGGTATGTGATATTCAATTACGTTTGAGTACTTCATTCCCATTTTGTTTGAAGCGGTTTCAGCTTCCATTACTTGTCTCCTTTCCACAGATTGTGCTCAGGCAGGTGGTCCATCTTTTTAATTTGTATATATCATTTCCTTTTATTGATTTTCATTGTGGATACTTACGCCTTGAGCAAGAGAGGCAGGGAGAATTCTATTTTCTGATGCAGCAAGACCTATGGTTTTCCCTCCTGGTTCTAAAAAGTATAACAGAGTGCTTCCCAGAATTGTAAGTGGGAGGAATACTATTCTTTCTTCTTGGACTCCTCAGTTTTCTGCCTGGGGTTGGTCTTCATGTCTAGTTTGAGAAGGGGGTGGCTGACACATAACATGTAGTTTGATTCACCTGGCTGGCTCCGCCCCTACTGCATTGGACGGGGAACAGGACACAGCTGGGGAGCTGGTAGGTATTAGTACTCTCTTTTTGGAAACACTAATCCCCCTACCCCAGAGAACTTCTGTGAGGGCGTAACACTTAGCAGTGCTAGAAACTTCTGCTTATTTGCTTGTTATCAGATGTCAGTGGGTTTATGGATAATAGAAGCCCCATGAGAGCAGAGACCTTGGCTGTCTTGTGGACTGCCGTCTTCACGCACCTGGCACGTTCTGGGGATCCAGTGATTACCCAGTATAATCATTTCATGGAGTGACTTTCGAACTTTGGTCCCCAAATCAGGCACACGAGCTTCACTGGGGATGTGATAGGGGTGCACATCCAAGTTCCCAGCCTGACCTACTACATTGGAAACACTGGAGGTGATGCCCAGCTGTCTGTTTTCACAACTGATTCTGATGGACACTGATTTTGACAATCTTGGGTTTCATGAGTCCTTAAAAGCTGAAGCGAAGGTATTTTGCAGGAGTTTTGTATGTTCTTCTCACATGTAAGTGTTCTTACTTAGGTTTTCCCCTAAGGTTTTCCCCTAAGGTTTTCCAGAGTGGGATACAAAATAAAGAGAGAGAAGAAACTCCAATTTTATTTTAAAGCAGGCTACAAACTAACTATTCTAACCAACTAAACGTGAGCCAGTGAGCTCATCTCTTGAAACCTCTGTCAGGCTTTGAAGATTGGGTTTGAAATGATCTTCCCCTATTGCGACTGGGGGAAAAAAGAATACCAAAGGCGATTATTGATTTTTGAAGGCGCCTGGCTGTTGATCATGGAAACCATTTCTGATACATAAGGAGGCAGGAAAATTTTTAAATTTGAACCAGTAATTCTCCTTTCAAAAATCTAAGGAAAAAAACATATATATGTATATATATCCTAAATAAATGATCAGAAATGCCCTAACTGTTCTTAAAGCATTTGTCTTAAATATTTTGCTCTTGTAACCTTTTTGCACCAGAAAATGCTGTAAGTAAATAGTAAAATAAGTAAATAGAATTAGGATATAGCCTTTGGATTATTACATAGCCAATAAAATAATCTTAAGTAATTTTAAGTGACCTAGAATGCTTAATATCTAAAGGTAAACTAACAAAACAGTTCATCATGTTTTATGAAAAGCGTATGTTTAAAAATAAAATGGTAGAAAGAAAGGGAAGGAAGGAAATACATAATATGGATACCTTCCCGGGGTCATGTAAAAGAGTTGATTTCCTTCACTTTTCTTTCAATGGTTGATTAGCTTGCAATGAATGTATCTTCAAAGTGGAACACAACATTCATATTTTTGTTATGCAATACTAAAAAATTGAAAGAAAAACTTCATAATTGTTCTCCCATCCTAGTGTAGCAACCGTGTTCCTATGTTCATATTTCATTCTAGTTTTAGTCCGTATGGATGTGTTTTAGGATTGTGTTGATCGATCACATTTTCTCATTTTATAAAGAGCCCTAAACATGGAGACTTGAAATTTTGTGTCAGTTCTTAGTGTATTCTTTCTCAAACTGATATTTTAGGATTGCAAATTTCTTGATGTAGTTTGAACAGTTCCAGAACAGTTAGTGCCTGAAATGAATTTGAAAAAAGAACACATTGCGTAGAACACTGTTCGATAAAGAGGTGTATCTAGGGGGTGTTTCCGGAAGAGAAGAAAAAGGATCTGAATCCGTAAAGCCCACTTTCCCCAAGAAAGAGAAGACAATGAGGACAGGGCATGGGGAATAAGAAGGGAAGGGCAGAGAGCTACAGAGGGTCCTGAAGCTTGACCTCCCCTTCTGTGAGGGTGGGATTGGGGTTCAGACCCACAAACACTACATGCCAGCTAGGTTCCAAAAGCCAAGCAAGTCACTGCCTCTGCTTTTAGGAAATGTACTTTGTTGTTTATTTCCTCCCTTGCTCCCTCCCTCTCTCCCACCCTTCCTTCCTATCTTCCAGATATTATTTTTAAATAATCTCTCCACCCATTGCAGGGCGCCAACATACAGTTCCAAGATCAAGAGCTGCATGACTCTACCAACTGAGACAGCCAGGAACCCCCTACTCCCCGCTTTTTTTTTTTTTTTTTTTTAGCAAACTATAACTCAGAAAAAAAAAAAAGAATGAAAGCAGTGTTCAAACCCAGAGTCTAAGTAGTGGAAGAAGCAGATTTAGACCATTTGAAGTTAACCAGGACACATGCCTAGGGGGACAATCACAGTCTGAGAACTTGCCCTCTGCCTTGGAATGTAGACACATTTCTGGCTGCCACACAGCATACATACAGTTTTACTATAAAACCACAGATGTAAATCTTCAGTGTGTTTGGGAATTTTCATTAATTCAGGAAGTCACCTAGTCTTTCCACCCCTCCCCTTGATTGGTGGATAGTTACCCTAATATCATTAATAGATTTGAAATGCCAAATGTATTATATATTAAGTCCCTTACGTATTTAGGCTTATTTTATACTCGACTCTCGTACTAGTCTCTCTGTGTAGGCACTAGTACCAGCCATTCCGTTTGTAATCTGTTTCTAATGTTTTTATGCCTGTGACGCTAATTTCCTCTCAGAATCTTCCTTTTCTGTTTTTTTTTTAATGGCAAATTTTGATTATTTTTCTGTATGCTCTTAGGAGTCAACCTGTCCAACTTTACAACTAGTGAGAACATAGCTATCTTTACTCTTTTGAGTCTTATCCGAGAAAAAAGGGTATCTTTCTATTCATTCACCATCCTCTGTATTTTTCTTCAGCATTGCAAAATTTTCTTTATAATGGGGATACCTCTTGCAGATTTCACACCCACCTATTTTTCCCTTTTGTGAATATTACAAGTGAGTTCTCTCCTTCTGTTTTTATATAAAAGACCTATTGATAATAATATCTTAATATATTAACCAGATAGATTACTAGATCCTGTTACCATTTGTATTAGTTCATACTTGATTTTCTTTTCTTTTTTTTAAAAATAGTTTATTGTCAAATTGGTTTCCACACAGCACCCAGTGCTCTTCCCCACAAGTGCCCTCCTCCATCACCACCACCTCTTTTCCCCCTGCCCCTTCCCCTTCAACCCTCAGTTCATTTTCAGTGTTTAATAGTCTCTCAAGTTTTGCGTCCCTCTCTCTCCCCAACTCTCTTTCCCTCTTCCCCTCCCCCTGGTCCTCCATTAGGTTTCTCCTGTTAGACCTATGAGTGCTTGATTTTCTTGAGCTTCACAGGTGTGAAGTCCTATATTCTCAAGCAGTGTTTGCTTTTTTTCCTCCTGATTTTTGTCTTTTGTTGAACTATAATTAACATACAGTGCTATGTTAGTTTCACATGTACACCACAGTAATCTGGTAATTCTTCTATGTAGTACTCGGTACTTGCCAAGCTAGATCCGGTCCCCATCTGTCACCATGCAACATCATTACTGTATTATTGGCGATGTTCTCTGTGCTGTACTCTCACCTCTGTGACTTACTTATTCTGTACCTGCAAGTTTGGACCTCGTAGTCCCCTTCACCTAGTCCATCCATCCCCTCTTATCTCTCCTCTGGCCACTACCAGTTTATTCTCTATATGTGAGAGTCTGGGGTTTTTTGTTTGTTCACTTGTCTTGTTTTTTAGATTCCATATATAAGTGAAATCATATGATGTTCGTCTTTGTCTGTGTCGTTGCAATAGGAAGATTTCATTCTTCTTTATGGCCGAGTAATACCATTGTGTATGTATGTATATATACTGCATTTTCTTTATTCATCTATCGTTGGACACTTGGGCTGTTTCCATATCTTGGTTCTTGTAACTAATGCTCGGTAAACATAGAAGTACCTGTATCTTTTTGAATTAGTGTTTTTGTTTTCTTTGAGTAAATGCCCAGTAGTGAAATTACTGGATTATATGGTATTTCTATTTTTCATTTTTTAAGTAGGCTCCATGTCCAGCATGGAGCCCAACTCGGGGTTTGAACTCACTACCCTGAGATCAAGACCTGAGCTGAAATCAAGAGTCAGACATTCAACAGACTGAGCCCCCCAGGCACCCCTGGCATTTCTTTTTCTTTTTTTTGAGGAGCCTCCATACTGTTTTCCAGAGTGACTGCTCCAATTTGTATTCCCACCAGCAGTGCCTGAGGGTTCTTTTTCTCCACTTCTCACCAGCACTTGTTATTTCTCAATTTTTATGTATTTTATTTCTCTTGGCTAATTTAATGGAGGACACCACAACAACGTTAAACCGATGATGTGTTTCTTTTATTTTAATGGCGGATAGAATAGAAATGTTTTTAATTGTTAGGATGATTACAAAAGTGAACGTATGTGTGGTAGTATGTTCCCAAAAGCTCTTCTAAGTTTTTTATATACATTAACATTCAGAATGGCAAGCCTTGGACTTGAGAGTATGTATTTTATCATACAGCTGAGTTTCCATATCCTGATGTTGTATTAAAAATTAATATTCCTCATCTGTTCTAGATTTTTAAAGTGCAGTGCCATTTTAGCATCTGTGTGTAGCTGATCGTAGAGGGTGCTTTTCTCTTTTGACATGTTGATAGAGTGAATTATATTAATACATCTTAATATCAAATCATTTTGGCATGCTTAGTGATACGTCATTCTTTTAGTGTGATTCTGGCTTCTGTTTGCTTCTGTCTTTATATAGGATTGTTTTGGATTAATATTCATGAATCAGTTTAAAGTTTTTTTCTTGCTATATTTGTCAGATTTCTGTTTCTATATCACGCAGGCTTCTGGAAAAAAAAATTGGCAGTTTGTGTTCTCTTTATCTATTGGAACTAGAACTATTGGAAAATTTTTAACAATTGAATTTGTTCCTTGAAGGTTTTAGAATTCACCTGTGAGACAATCTGAGTGCGTACTTCTTGTGAAGTGTTTGGTTTACTGTTTTCTTTCGTTTTTCTTAATAACATTCTTGTGTTTTCCTATGAATTTTCATTTCTAGTGTCAGTTTTAGTAACGTATATTTTTATCCCCATTTCTTTGGTTTTAATTTTTCTTTGCATAGCATAGGCTTTGACAAAGTGTTCTCATAATTAAAAAAAAAATCCCTATTTCATGTTTGTTAATATATACTTCTATTCGGCTCCTTCCCTCCCTCCCCTCCCCCCTCTTTAGTTCTAAATAAAGTTGTTTAATGGTTTATTTATTCTGTTTCCCTTCCCCCTTTCCAAACCAATTTTATCCTTAGAGGGAATTTGGAGTTCTACCTATTTGAGAAACATTACAGCTTTTCATTGGCATGTTTTAAACAAAAGTCTTTGCAAAACATTGCTTTTGTTCTTGTCAAGGATTCAGGACCTTTAAAAATCGGTTTGGTTTTAGATGAAAAAGATAATAGCAAAGTGAGGGAAGACGACCAGGCGCTGCGTTGCAGGGGAGTGTCGGGAAGGCACGAGAGCCCTTAGCAGGGAAATGGGTTTGGCCTTAATGAGATCGCACAGTTCTTGGGAGCAGAGGCTTTTAGCTGGAGTGGCGAGGTGAGCCCTCCCAGCCAGCCAACTGCATATAAAAGAACATGCAGCATTATTGATTCCATGTTGATCTTGAATGAGTTTCACTTTTATTCCCCCCTTTACCGCTTCACCCCATTAAAATCATTAGAATACGGTGGAGGGCAAGGGAAGCAAGAGGAACATTGAAATTCTCACTTGTTTCTCGATGGGTTGTTCCAACTGGACGGATGAAAGAGCCGCCAGTAAGCAGGATAAGAAAACACGAGAAGCGGTAGATTCAGTTGGAAAGGGAATGAGTTTTGTTCTGTAAATAGAGTGCTTGCGAAACCTACGAATGTCAAGGGTGAGATATTCGGCCTGTGGTTTGACACCTGAAGACCTAAAGCAGAAGTTTGCATGGAAATATTTGAGACTTATTTCAGAGTATTTAAATTTTTTTTTTTTAGTATTTAAAAAATGTTTATTTATTTGGGGTGCCTGGGTGGCTCAGTTGGTTGAACGTCTTTAGCTCATGTCATGATCTTGCCGTTTGAAAGTTCAAGCCCCATGTCTGACTGTGCTGACAGCTCCGAGCCTGGAGCCTGCTTCAGATTCTGTGCCTCCGTCTCTCTCTGCCCCTCACCCACTCATGCTCTGTCTGTCCATCTCTCTCTCAAAAATAGAGAGAGAGAGACAGAAGGAGGAGGAACATAGAAAGAGGGAGGAGAGAATCCCAAGCAGGCTCTGTACAGAGCCCAGCATGGGATTCAAAGTCACAAACCGTGAGATCATGACCTGAGCTAAAATCAAGAGTTGGATGCTTAACCGACTGAGCCAGCCAGGCGCCCCTGTTTCAGATTATTTTAATTTCACATGTAATTATTGGAACAGGTCTGGTTTTCCTTGCTTGTAGTCTTGATCTTCTATGATTTAATTGAGATTAAGATCTTTCAAACTCCCAAACAGTGTCTGGGTTCTTGAGACTTTGGTCTTTTGACTTTCTCCTTTGGCACTTACTTCCACAACATTACCCTAAGGCTGGTCACACTGAACTATTTAATTTCCTGAACACTTTATCTCATGACTCAAACAAACTGTGCCTATTTGCTCTGGTAAAATGCCCCTCCGCTTGGAAGACACCATCCCCCAAACTTGAACAATCTTACTATTTCTTGCAGACCACCCTAAACACTGCCTTCTCTGTGAGATGCTCCATGCCTCCCGCTATGGGATTTACAGTTCCTTTCTCTGTTGGCTCACGGTGTGTTCACTGACGACCCCCAAATGATCTCTGTTTTCCCATCAAACTTATTTAACACCAGACTCTTGATAGCAGGGATTCACTTCTGTGCCCCCAGGTACCTGGCCCAGGTCTGGAATATACGGAGTGCTCTGAGTTGTTGGCTAAATGAATGGGCAACCTTATAATCAGAATGATATATGATGAAAATGTTATTTAAGAAAAAAATTTTTTTAATGTTTATTTTTTGAGGGCGAGAGACAGAGACAGAACTGAGTGGGGGAGGTGCAGAGAGAGAAGGAGACACAGAATCCAAAGCAGGCTCCAGGCGCTGAGCTGTCAGCACAGAGCCCGATGCGGGGCTCGAACCCACACACCATGAGATCACGACCTGAACTGAAGTCGAGTGCTTAACCGACTGAGCCACCCAGGTGCCCCTATGTGAAAATTTTAGATGGAATGATCAGTGGCAATGAACCCTGAAATAAGCAGCTGAGGTGTTTTGGCCATAATGGGTGTACCCAGTGCTGACACCTAGAAAACAGCCACATCCACCCCTCTGCTGGGGTAAAGTAAGCCTTAAACTCATCAGACCACAGCAGCCACGTTGAATCTACCTGCTCACTTGTCCCTGCACTCTGTGCACTCTGTGTTCAGTCTTCATTGAATTTAAACTCTTGCCACCATATCCCAGACCACAATCCCATTTCCTACCCATGGGTCATAGACGTTGCTCTTACTCCCACTTAATTTGCATCTTTTCATTTCCCAACTGGCCTTGCAGCCCCTTATGATACTTGGTCTCCCTCTCCTTCCTTTGTCTGAGGCAGGAACTCCTGGCCCTCCCCAACCTGAAGACCCTACCTGCTGGTTTAGAAACGAGATCCCTGGTGGCGCCAGATCTGATCTACTGTGAAGGGGAAATTGACAAGAGCAGCCGTTTAAGTGATTGTGTTTTATCTCACCTTCCCATTTTCATCATGATCAGCCCTCGATATACATAAAGCTAAACTATGGATAATGATTTTAAGGTTTTGAGGGAATAATCAGTTCGTTTGGGGATATCTCGATGGCAAACGTATTTTTTTTTCTGTTAGAGGGTAAATGGTGAAATATCATTTACAGCTGGTGTGCTTCCAGAAGGTTCTGGGATAATGGCAATGACCCAGGCAGCATCATTTGTCCTGTTGTGAACTCTTTGGAGAGGGTTCTGAGGATAAAGCTTGGAAACTAATTCAAGACCTGTTGCTATGTGATGAGTCCTGAGAGGCTCTTGGCTTTCCCCAATATTTAACAGCATATGAGTAACGTTAATGGCCATAATTACTAATGGCTCAACACAGAAAATCAAAAGCCCCTGTAAAAAGCAAGGGAATGACTGTACTTTGCACAGTGAGTATCCTATGAGAGGAAGAGAGGCCCAGTTCCAGCTGGGAGTTCTCTGTGAAGAGGTAGAGAAAGAGTTTCCCAAATGCTTTTGTTGGGTCTTATTTCATGGGCATGAATGTCTTTCCTCTTTTTCTCTGTGCTTTGGTTTGGCCATTAAGTAAAGCCAGAAAGCAAAATCACTGAGTGGGAGTAATAAGCCAAGATTACTGAGAATTTATCCTATAAAGAGCCCGGATGATGAACTTAATGATGTCTACTTTACAGCGTTATTGTGACATTATTACCTTCATTTCATAGGCAAATAAGCTGAGGCTCAGAGAAGATTAGTGACTTGTGTAAGCGACGCAATCAGTAGGTGACAGAGCCCCAAACTCTAGCACCTGCCCTTGGTGCTGTATCCACCCTGCAACGTGAATCCCTGTTTGCTGCTGGACAGCCTGGTCCCAAAGGAGAGGTGACTAGAAAAAAATTCTTGGGCTGGACTTTACTCAGAAAAAGAAGCCATCATGACGAGGAAAGGGGCAGGTGATAGAAATCCATGCCTTTGGCTGTTGGGGGACAAATGAAGAGTGGGGTAGATGTGGGGAGAAGGCCAGCATGGATTTGTGCACTGCAGAGCTGATCCTGGAGCAAACATGTCACCAGTGGCTTGTATCAGGGAGCACAACAAGAGTGTGGTTGTAGGTTGTGGTTGTAGATTGTATCGGTGATGGAGAAGGGATAAGAAACACAGACCAGCCTGAAGGCAGAGAGAGAGGTGGAAAGCACACATTGCCCAGCTGGGTGGTACAGAAATGAGTCAAGGCGGTGGCTTCCTGGAACCATTTTGATTGAATCCAAGGAGATTGATTAAAGGAACATTCCTGCAGATGAGGCTGGCAGGAGTCCCTGTGGTGACCGTACAACGACATGGTTGGTTTGTCCCAGAAGATGGGTTCTAGGAGAACCTAGAAGAAATTTTCACATATTTTGTTAGAAATTGTCTATTTCTTTGGCTTCTAACGTCGGTCTTGCGAAAATGTCTTGAAGTAGAATCATAGTCCTGTACGTCTTCCTCTCCTAGAACTTCGCAGTATTACTCACTTTGGGGGCTCGAATTTCCTCTGATGTCAAGATCCTGTGGTTTTACAACTAAAGATTGGCACCAGATATGTGGGGACTTATCTGGGTCATGTTTCATGATTAATGTATTCTACCCTCAGGACATTAATAGCTTCTTTTCACTTATAACCAGATTTTTTTCCAACTTTTAATGACCTTTTAACCTATTTTCACATAAAGTAAGACTTCTCCTCCGGGAATGGCAATTCCTTAATAGACTTAGGCATTAAAGCTCTTTATCGAGAAAAATATTTTTTTTTCTGTGGGGGCTTGGGGAGAACATCTTACACAAAGTTTCCTCGTGTTTGGAAAAATGTGTAGTTTGGCCCATTTTCAAGTAATGAGAACTCTAAATAGAACCGTACTGTTAAAAAAAAAAAACTTAGTGGTTAAAAAAAATTAGAAAGCTTGCTCAGATCAAAAATGGAAATAAAAATAGGAACGCAAATGAGTCCCAGATTTAGCGGAGATGACAGCCCCCTTTAATGCCGCCACCCTAAGCCACCCTTTGCAAGCCCTCCTCTGTTATATGTCTTTAATGGAAGGCAGCTGCCTTGGAAGGCATTGTTTACAATGGATCTCTGTCATGGCTCTGCATTGTAGCTATAAATAATGTCAACATGTTCTCCTATCCAGCCGCCTGGCTGCCGATGCCACTCGTCCATACCAGATGAGATTATATTATTCCTCCCAAAACATATTCATTATCATCTCGTGCTGTCCCCGTCCCTGAGGATAATGATGACCCTCTGTAACACCATTCATCACCGCCTGTAATTGTCTGCAGCTGAGGCTGTTGGCCCTTGGGTTCTCTGCCACCTACCTTCTTTGGTGCCCAGTGATACCATCTCTCCTCTGCTGCCTTTTGAATCTCTTTCTTCAAAATGTCTTCATTTTTTTTTCTCTATAGACCTGTGGTTGGAAAAGCAAAGCAAATGCGAAGTATGTTTATATTAGCGTCTGACCTAGTCATGTAGTGGTCTGGCCAGTTTGACTGGTAAGGGACAAGTTGCCAGTGGAATGTCTAGAAAGGATCTTGAAAGGTGAGTCGTAGAAGCTCAGTAAAAATCTGTGATATGGAGACTTCACATGTGCCCTTAGGTAGAACCTGGAGTGAATGGCCCGACACTCAACGATGTTACCTTGTGTCCATTCTCCCCAACAGGTCAGGGAGAGTCAGGGCGGCAGGGAATCCTTGAGGCTCAGTGCATGTGCATTTTTCAGAGCAAGAAGTGATTCCTTTTTGTTGGATTCTTGGGTTATGAATCACATAGGTAAAAGATAATGGATAAGTACATACCAGCACGTTAAGAAATGGAACAATTATCAGTGGAACTGATTTTGAAGAATACTTAAACAACAGAGGGCAAGTGAAATGGAATTGGGGGGGAAACAGTTGGTCCGAGTCAATGTAGGTTATCATTAAGTCGAGTTGGTGGGGAAACTAAGCTCAAATGGGTCTAAGAGAAGATGGCTGGTACCTATAGAGGCAGAGTTAGAGGTTCTTCAAAATTAGTTTGGGGCATAGATTCAGAAAATGGTTTTGAGAGAATCTCAGAGGATGGGTTTTGGGATCAGCAGGTGAACAGGTGTCTACCTCCAACCTTGGCCAGTGGGAGGAATAGTCAGTTATACACCACACGTCTTATTCCCAGAGGAATAGTCAGTTATACACCACACGTCTTATTCCCCATAACTGGACTGTGAACAAAACACAGGTAATGTCCACCAACAGGCTAATGGGGATTCAAACACGAAGAAAAGCCAGCAGCCCAGATCTCCAAATGTTTGAAATATAAGCCCCACCAGTTCACAGAGGACCCAATGTCTGAGGTTATAGTGAATTTTTTAAAATACTATATTCCAACTTTCTCGAGAGTTTTTATTAAGAAGGGATGTTGTATTTTGTCAAATGCTTTTTCAGCATCTATCGATAGGATCATATGATTTTTTTCTTTTGTTTTGTTGATGTGGTGTATCACATTAATGGATTTGCGAATGTTGAACCAGCCTTGTAGCCCAGGAATAAATCCCACTTGATCATAATGTATAATACTTTTTA